>JAODAL010009353.1:0-111418 GCA_025379985.1 Phyllomedusa bahiana
TTGCAAATCTCTAATCTCCCAAAAAGTTCTAATGTTACAGCTAAAAAGCATAGTTGTCTGTGTGAACATAATAGAACAGTTTTGCTGAGCTGTTTTGAGATAGACCGAGCACACGTCCTGCTCTTATGATACACAGACACACACTGAGGCAGAACAGAAAGGGCTGCTCTATGTAAAACGAGGTCATGTGATTTTTCCAGCCAATCGCAACCATACACATCACAGTCATGACGTCGCACACACAGCTCACCCTGCTCTATTCTGTAAGTTGATTTGCTGGCCGTCAAAATGACAGGAAGCGCTGAAAATGGCGCGATATTATAGATTATGCGCAGATTTTCACCTAAATTATCGCGTGATCGGAAAAACCCGATCAACATAAAAACCGTGCCGATTTCAACTTTGTCGATAATAATCGCTCAACACTATTCACAATCACAATCAAACACTTCATTAGTCCTTTTGGAGTGAAGTAACTCCTGGTTCACATCCTATGCTTCAGATGCGGTTCCAAACACTGTGGAGTTCACACAATTTAAATCACTGTTTTGTAATCTTTGATATGCCATATTGCATTATTACATGCTATGTTTATGAGCAGTCAATATATTCCAATATTTGCAATAATAATTATAACTTGGAAAAATGTACAAGCACAGTTCCTCCGCTGCAAAAAGATCCAAAAGACATAACAGTCCCCAGCTCACCTGTGAAAGATTAATCACATAGCATGTCGGTGGACGGACAAGACCAGGAGGCACCGGTCAAGAAAGACAAAGTTGTAGAGGCCGTGAATCACGGAAAACGTCCAACACCAATGTACTTAAAACATGTAGAAAATTTATTAAAGATACATATTAAAAGTACAAGCACAGCACAGAAAATGCTGACCCTTACTCATAGCATTAAAAAACATGCAAAATGGGACACAAAAAGCACAGAAAATGCTGATGCGTTTCGGGTGCATATTGACCGTTATTAATAGCATAAAAACATGCAAAATGGTACACAATTTAAAGGTATTAACAACCAATGAAGTGCTTGAAACAAGATCACATGATAAACTTACCTAAGTATACAAAGGAGTAATCAAATCAATGTGAAAAACAACTGGATAAGGACACAACATTAATATAAATATAATGGATAATTTTTAAAGTTCATACCATTAAGGAAGTTGCTGTCTAACAACCAAATCCAATAAGCTTACTGATTCAAAAGAATCTTTCTACGGTCACCGCCCCTCTCAGGTATCTTAACCCATTCCACACCATACACTCTAAGACTAGATAGATCACAATTATGAATTATAGAAAAATGTTCAGACATCCCTGGACATTTTCCCTGATTCATGGCTTATACAACTAAGAGTCAGAATTACCAGTAGTAGATATTATAATCACAGTACTCTACTGAAATGTGGTAGCATCCCATAGAAGAGCAATGATGTATGGGACAACTGTTCTATAATACTTTAACCCTTTAAGGACCCAGCCTGTTTTGACCTTCCTGACACAGCCCTATTTTTGAAATCTGACATGTGTCAATTTATGTGAGAATAACTTTTTGACACTTTTACCTATTCATGTGATTCAGAGATTTTTTTCTCGTGACACATTGTTCTTTAAGTAGTAAGAAATTTTTATCATACAATCCTTGTTTGTTTGTGAAATGAAAATATCAAAATTTCATGAAAATTTGGAAAAACATTGCATTTTGAAAGTTGCAAAAATTTCTGCGTTGCATGACAGATAATTATTCCCACAAAAATAAGTTTATAATAGCATCTACATATGTACACTATAGGTTGGAATCATTTTTTAAATGTCTTTTTTTTTTTTTTTTTACGTCTTTGGGGGCTTAGAAATTTAGTAGTAATTTTCTCACATTTCAAGAAAAATTTGCAATATACATTTTTTTAGTGACCATCCAGTTCTGACGGTGGCTTTGAGGGGCCTGCATGTAGATAACCCCATAAGTGACACCACTCTAGAGAAACTAGGACCCCTCTTTAACGTATTTACAACACTATTTAGGAAGTTTGATAACCTTTAGATATTTCACAGAAATTAAAAGCAAAGTGGAGTGGGAGGTGAAATTTTCTAAATTTCACTTTTTTTGGGCAGATTTTTCAATATTTATCCATTATCTCACTGGGTATACAGTAAATGTGATAGGTAAATGCAACTTAATATCAATTCCCCAGGTCTGCCGTTTTATAGAGATATCCATATGTGGCCCTAGTGCATTATTTGGGGCACAACCCATAAGCCCAGGAATAGGAGTGAGCAACTACTATACTCTAGGGTCTCATTTTCAATGATGATTTTATTTAGGCGCCATTTCAGGTATGGGGGACACACCTAAGGTGCCTAAAACTTAATAAACACCCTAAATAGACGCATATTGGAAACTACACCCCCTTAAGGAATATATCCATGGGTGCATTGAGTTATATAGACACACCCAATGATTCACAAATTTTTTTAGCATACAGGCTGTGGAAAATTAAAAAAACATTTTTTTTTCCAATAATTTGCAAATTTTAGCTTAAAATGTTTAATACTATACAAGGAATCATGGAAAAAAAAAACCTAAATTTTGTTTAAGCCACTTTCTTCAAGTTCAAGCAATACCTACATGTGGGTGTGTGTAAACTGCGTCGTTGGGGCGCCATGAGCAGGGGTATAAGGGAGGAGAGGCTATTGGCTTCTTGGAACGAGATTTGGTGGGGCCATGTCGCATTTGCAAAGCCCCCAAAATAGCAGAACAGGCGTAATCTTCCAGAAGTCGGCCCATTTTGGATTCAACACCATCAGGGATCTCATCTAGGGGTTGTTATGTACTGTGCATTGTGGATGCACAGGTGTTCCATAGTTATTTTTTAGCATTGGGCAATGAAATGGGGGCGGAAAACGCGTATCGGTCATTGTTTTTGAGTTGTTTACAATTTTACAGCATTCGCCGTGCAGTGTAAAAACAAAATAATGATGTGATAACTTTACTATGGGGGTCGGGTTACAATTACAATGATATAGTTTTATATGTTTTTTTGTTTTTATTACTTTTACACAGTAGAATGTCTATAAAAAAAATTGCGTTTTTATGTTGTCTATTCCTAAACAGCCATAACTTTTTTTTTATTGCTGTGTGCAGAGCTGTGTATGGGCTTTTTTTTTGGCGGGGATGAGTGAAGTTTTTTTTGATACCCTTTATGCGGTGCATATGTGCTATGTTCACTTTTTATTAAGGTTTTTGTGTGTCTGTTTTGAACAAAACTACAGCAATCTGGTAGTGTTTTTTTATTTTTTTTTTTTATAGCGGTTCACTGTACGGTTATATATAACATGGTAGCTTTTACTCTGCAGGTCAATACGATTACAACGATACCCAATTTGTATTTTTTTTTTATGTTTTACTGCTTTTTATACAAATTAAAAACACTTTTTATTCAACCAGGAAATTTAGTTTTTGGGCCATGCCATAGTCCGAGAGCCATAACTTTTAAATTTTTCTGTTGCTTGGGGGAGCTGTGTAGGGACTTGTTTATTTGCAAGATGAGTTGGACGTTTTATTAGTATCATTTTTGGGGGGACAAGGCTTTTTTTGATATCGCTTGTAAATCCATTTTTTGGAGGCCAGGGTGACAGAAAATACTGCCAATTACTAGTAGTGTTTTTTATTTTTATTTTTAACAGGGCTCACAATGCTAGTATCCGTGATAAGTTTAGCTTTACTCTTTGGGTCGTCACATTATGGCGATACATATTTTTATAGTTTTTTTTAAGCTGAAGCACTTAAAAAAAAGAAAAGTTTTTTTAGTGTGTAAAATATTTTTATGCATCGCTATCTTCTGAGAAGCATATACTTTTTATATTTTTACATATACAGAGCTGTATGAGGAATTTTTTTTTGCGGGATGAACGAGGTTTTAATTGGTACAATTTTGGCGTTTTCTAGGAGTTTTTGATCGCTTTTTATTCCATTTTATGCTGCTCGCGGGTTGCAGGATGAACAATACTCTTAATTCTGTGATTGTTTTCTTGGGTTTTTTTTTTCAGCGTTCACGTACCGGGTTAGATTAACATGACGATTTATAGGGCAGGTCGTACGCACGCGGCGATACAAATAATGGGTACTTTAATCATTTTTTGATCATTTTTTGGGCGATTGGGTTTTTTGTAAGGGTGGAAATAAAGGGAGGGTGTAGTATTTTATTTTATTTTTTGTGTTTGTGTTTTACATATTTTTTCAATTTTTTTTTCACTTTTTTCCGTTATTTTTGTTACCTTTTTACCCCATAGGGGATTTGAATGAGAGATCTTTGATCTCTCATTCAATAGGAATAAGTACATAGCTTGTTGCTATGACTGGTTCCTAGGAATCAACTGGTCAGTCACGATGACGGGGCGTGCCCACAGGGCCCGGCCGGGCGTTGTGACGTCATAGACAACCCGGAAGGCATTCTCTGCCATCCGAGTTGTCTGTAGGGAGGCAGGAGCTGCACGGACGTCGATCGTGCGCTGCTGCCGCCGACAGAGAAGCAGGAGGAGCGATCTCCCTATGCGTCTCTCTTAATTACTGCGACCGATCGTCGCGATAATTAAGGCGTTTAAAACGGGCCCCCCCCCGGAGCGTTCCGGGGTCGGGGCCGACGCTGCGGGATGTCAGCTGTAATATACAAGTGACACCCAGCGCGATCCGCGAACTATGCCTTTAGAGTCGCGCGATCCTCTGGACTGTATCCATACGTCCAGGTGCGTGAACCCAAAACACCTGGACGTATGGATACGGCCCAGGGTCGTGAAGGGGTTTTAAAGTGTCTTTTTAGTGTCCCAAAGAAAAAATAAAATAGAATAAAACAAGAACGCGTTTCGGAGGTATCTCCCCGCTTTCCTCAGTTGTGTATGTTACAAGTGTTCCACAGTGCTCCTTATATATAAGTTAAACTGTCACATGATCCACAGTATAAAAAAAAAATAAAAATAACAAAAAAAAACATGCAAAAACATATGCCAACCAAACAACAAAAAAAAAAAAAAAAAAAAAAGGTGATAAAAAGATATCAGTTAAATTATCAATTAAAAAACATGCAAATGAATTAATATGTCGATAAAATAGACAATCAATTCATGATATAAAAGGGGAGATATAACAATGTATATTATAATGGTTAAAATTATGTACCAATTATAAAATCCATCAGGGGGCGCTGTGGAATCAGTTAGTAAATATAGGTTAACTAACAACAGATGCAACAATTTTGATTACCAAATATTAAAATGTTAGGAGCCTGTTAAAAATACTAACGTTTGTAGGGGGTGCTATGGTTTATAGTGTTGGGCAGATTTTAACAACTAGAGCCTCTCTAACGTACAGAGAGTTGGTTATAGACTTAAGGGAAAATTGAAGATTAAAGATTCAGTAGACGAGGGTGAACAGACAGAAATTTTTAAGTTATAAAATCTGTCATCTCGTTAAGGCCGTGTGGGTTCAGGGGTATTTAAACTTATATATCCAAAATGTTTCTTTTTCAGAATTTTATTATCCCAGCGGTGTACATTTTCTGGAATATGCTAATAGGTTGTACCGAAAAATTGATGGTTTCTAACCTTTGTTGCTGATTCAAAGTGGTATAGAAGCAATGTGGGTGACAACGCATGATTAACATTGGTATCTGTGGTTATCAAACCCGCTTAGATAGCTTCATTATAGTTCTCCCTATATATTGGATGCCGCAAAAGCAAGTTATCAAATATATTACATACGAACTACCACAATATATATACCAATATATAGGGAGAACTATAATGAAGCTATCTAAGCGGGTGAATAACCACAGATACAATGTTAATCTTGCGGTTGTACACCCAGCAGTTCTTCCTAGACACTTTGAATCAGCACATCAGGGTATTGAAAACCAAAATTTTCGGTACAACCTATTGAGCATATTCCAGAATATGTACACGACGGATAAAAAAATTATATGAAAAAGAAACATATTTCATATATAAGTTAATTACCCTGAACCCCCACGGCCTTAAACGAGATGACAGATTTTATAACTTAGAAATTTCTGTCGTTCACCTCGTCTACTGAATCTTTAATTATTCAAGTTCCTTAGGTCTAAACCAAACTCTCGTACGTTTAGAGGCTCTATGTTGTTAAAAATCTTTGCCAACAGCTATACCATAGCACCCCTACAGACCGTTTAAGGGTATTTTTAACAGGCTTCCTAACATATTAATTATGGTATCAAAATTGTTGCATCTGTTGTTGTTTAGTTACCTATATTTATAAGGATACACAGCGCCCCCTGAAGGATTTTTATAATTGGTACATATTTTACCATTCTATATACATTTTATACTCTCTTTATATCATGTATGATAGTATATTTTATCGAAAATATTAATTCATCTTGCATGTTTTTTTATTGTTAATTTAACTTATATCTTTTTTATCACATTTTTTTTTTTTTTTTTTTTTTTTGTTGTTTGGTGGCTTATGTTTTTGCCATTGTTGTTTTTTTTTTTTTTTTTTTATACTGTGGATCATGTGACAGTTTAATTTATATATAAGGAGCCTGTGGACACTTTGTAACATCACAACTGAGGAACGCGTAGGGAGAGGAGAAAGAAGATAGAATGGAGAAGAAGAGAAAGAAAGAACGAATAGAAGATAGATAAGTCGAAGAATGATGAGGGAGAAGATCAGACAAGAGATAGAGAAGAGAAGAGAAAGATATAAGAAGAGATAGAATCAGAAGAGCGAGATAGAAGGAGAAGAAGAAGAAAGAGAGAATAGAAGAGAAATAAGAGTTAGATAGAAGATAGAAGAAGAGAAAAGAAGAGATAGAAGATACGAGATAGAGAGCTAGATAGGGTGGAGATAGAGATTTTTAGATGGAGAAGAAAGAGATTAGAGTTAGAGAGAAGGGAAGAAAGGAAAAAGAAGAGAAGATAGATAGATTAGAAGAAGAGATGTAAGAGAAGATAGCGAGAAACGAGATTAGCATAAGAAGATAGAGGAGAAGAAGAAGAGATTAGAGAAGAAGAAGAAGAGATAGTAAGATAGAGAGAGTAGAAGAGAGTACAGGATAGAAGGATAAGAAAACGAGAGAGATTGAGTGAGAAGATAGAAGGAAGAGAGATTAGATAGAGAGAAGATGAGATAGGAGATAGAGAAGATGAGAAGATTAAGAAGATACAAGAGAATGAAGAAGAAGATCAAGAGTGAAGACAGAAGAAGAGAAGATAGAGATTAGATATAGAGTAGAAGATAGATGTAGAAGAAGAAAGAAAGAGAAGATAGATAGTAGAAGAAGAAGATAGAGCAGATAGATTCTGAGAAGATACATCGCGAAACGCGTATTGTTTTATTCTATTTTATGTTTCTTTGGGGACATAAAAAGAACACTTTTATATGTGGCGAGTGCATAGTGTCTTGTCTTTCTATGTCTGCAGCGCTGTCCAGAGCCTAGTTCTCCCTGCTCTTACCATAATAAGTCTGAAAAGGGATTACTTTTTGTTATATGTACAAGAATATAACTACTATAATACTTCCCCCCTATGTACAAGAATATAACTACTATAATGCTGCCCCAAATATAACAGACTATTGGCCAATGATGTGAGTCAGTACTCTGTACTACATGAATTAAAACACATAGGAAGCACTTCTGCATTTTAACAGGAAGTCTAATTTGCACCCTAAGAGCCACTTATGCAAACTCCTCAAAGGCTTCTATTTATTTTAGTGGAGGTCATATCTTGGTCAAAAATAACCATAGAAATATGATAAATTTTTAGCAAAACCATAAACACATTTGAAAAAATTTGCAGGAGGGTGGACAGAAATAACGTCATGTTACCTGAAGGTGGAGCATCGATACAATCAAAAGTCGTTGAGATGAGCAGTGAGAAAATCTTAGAGGAGCAGGTAGAAGTCAGTAAAGTACTATGGATGGTGACAGGCGACAGGAGGCGGCGGAGAGACTATAAAGCGACCGCGTGGGAACGATGTCTATAAATAAGAAATTAGGCAAATGATAATAAACGAGGCCTCCATCTCAATGTATGCAAACACACAAATGTGCATCGGGGCTGTGTGCAGGCTGCTGGCATTGTGGTTTACTTTGGCTGAGCGCTGCAGAGTTTACTTCTGATGCTATTTTTGGCGGCGCGCCAGGCAGCGTTCCTCTGGTAATTGGCTGGGTTTGGCATGGTGTCTTGCATTGTTTCCACCGCGCTGCTCAAGCTCTGAGCTCTTAATTCCCAATGTTCTGTTATCAGAGCTTCGAGTCGCAGACACTGCGCTTCCTGGGAAAACTCGCATCAGTGCAGATAGGAGAAGATTTCTACAATGGTTGCAGACAAACACCATCCTCCTCGCCCAGGTCCCAATTCATCAGTGGGCGTCGTGGTTGGGATTCTATCATTAAACTTTTAGGAGCTAAAAATAAAAAAAAACAAAATGTAATAATTTCATACCTCCCAACTGTCCCTATTTTGGAGGGACAGTCCTATTTGTCAACTTTGTCCCTCTTTAGTCTATAAAATGTCCCTTCTTTTTCATTTTTTTTGGGAAATAGATTTTACGTCAAATAACTGAACTATCTTGCTTTAAAAAGTATCGGGTTGCTTTCCTTCTGTATATTACATAACAATTTACTTAATATTCCATCATTGGATACAATTCGATCTGAAAATGTCTCCTTTTAGGCTGTCTAAAAAGTTGGCGTGTGTTTGGGCGTGATCAGAGGCGTGTCTTGGTGTGATGTCACATGTTTGGGTGTGGTTAAAGGCGTGGTCTGATGTTTCCCTCTTTGCAATATCTAAAAGTTGGGAGGTATGTAATTTATATATATAATTGTTTGTTAATAGAAAACACGGATTATTCCTAGCGTAATATTTACACCACTCTCAAAAAATTCGGGATATTTGGCTTTTGGTTGAAATTTCAGGATGAACATAAAATTTCTTGAATTTTCTTTGAAGGCACTAAATGAGCCCATCTCTTCCCTTTAGATGCACATGTCCAACTGTTTCAGGACTTTTTGCACAACTTGCTGAGTTCTAACAAGGAGCTTAAAGGGGTTGTCTCACTACATTGATTCATCTCACCTCAGTCCTGTTTTCTTGGTTTCATTTAATTCATAGGGGCGTGTTTACTGGCTTCTATTAGGACTGCAGTAGAGAAGCAGGTCTTGTAGCTATAGAAACCAGTGATGACAGCCTATCAGGAGAGAATCACACAGGTCTGTAGCTATAAGCAACCAGTGTGGGCAGACTATCAGGAGAGATGAAAAAGGTCTGTAAGCTATTGCGACAGCGAGGAGCTGATGCGCATACAGAGGGGATATCTAGGGAATAGTAGGATACTGTTAATGGACATCATATAGTGGCAAAGTGACTTGTTTTTGCAATGTTCTTTAACATTATAAATGCAATCCTTGTAGTGAGACAACCCCTTTAAAGGCAAAATTCACAACATGTGTTTGATCCCTGAATTTGAATTGGGATTTAAACAGTCCTCCTCATCCTGCTGTTCAAATTGTGACATTATGGGACCAAGACAACATCTAATAATTGATCAACAGTACCTCACCATTGTGAGGCTTCAAGCAGGATGCTTTCAGATGGAAGTGGCCACTGAGCTTAGAGTGTCACAGAGTGTCATCAGCAGGTTGTAACAGATACAGAGAGGACTGGAAGAAGTTCACAGAAGGCAAAGAAAGTGGAGTCCTTTGGCTCCATCACACACTGATCGAACCGCTTCATTGGTAAACCAATGCCCTGTGGAACCAGATGATGAATCCACACATATCCCTTATACACTACAACTCCCAACATGACCTAACCACTGGACATGACCATGATACATTTCTATTATTATTTATACACAGAACACTACGACCTTCAATATGACCAACAACTGGACATGATCATTGTTTGTTATCCCTTATACATAGGACACTACAACCCTCAACATGACCAAACACTGAACATGGCCATGATACAATTCTGTTATAGTCCATACACAGAACGCTACCATTCTAGATACAAGCAATAGATTTTGTGATATGAAACTGATTTTGTTGCTTTTTCTACATTTCGTACATGGGAAACTGTGTGACTCTCACATTATTTGGGAAACCTTCACTGAATCCCGGCTCAATAGATGATTTCTACTTGGCATAGAACCTGCTGGCCGGCTCTGCCTTCTGAGGATAGCCCCATCTGGCTGCTCTACAAATCCTCCTGTCTGTCAGAATGTCAGGACTCCGGCTACAGAGCTTTATTCTGACTTGTCCATCACATTTTTGACATCAGCCATACCGTGGAGCCTCTCCACAGCCGCTGTGGCCTAGATATACCAAATGGCACATTCCTAGCTAGTCTCAGTGGCTTCTAGTACATGCCAGCTTTGCATTTCATTACTAGCATGCGCGGTCCCTTTAAAAAAATGATTAAAATATATATACACTATAAATATATATATATATATATATATATATATATATGTATGTATGAAAATGTATGTTATTGTTTTAAAGGGAAGCCTGCGCATGGAAAATTTGGTTTTCAACTGTATATATATATATATATATATATTGTAAGCGTTCACTCATGTTCTGGGCCGCCATCTTGGCCCGGGGGGCCCTGGGGGGTACACTCTCACTCTGGGATTGCCGCTTTGGTAAACGGCAACAGCAGGTTGACACAGGAGTCTCTTGAAGTCTGGCCTCCGCCGCTTTATTCTTCCAACACTAGCAAAACTAATACAGCAAACAAAATAAATCCTAGGCCGTCCAGCCACTAACTAAACGTACTGAGAGTCCTTCTCTAGCAGTTGTCTGGTTCTACTACCCAGTCCACAAACATGTACTCACAACTGGTACAATATAGTCCTTGGGTCTGGCTTCTCTCAAGCCTAGGGGAAGAACAAGGATACTCTCATGGACAAGGGCCCGCACCAGTCCTCAATGACTGTGAGCCCACTCCCCTTGGGTCAGTACACTGAAGCCCAGGACTATTTAAAGGCCTCTGAGTTGGACAAGCAGCTGAGCACTATCCTATTCCACTTGAGTAATTAACTCTGGTTACCCTTGCCAGGACTGTGGCCTTCCTCTATGACAGCCAGCAACTTGGTACCCATACCTTGGAACTCAGCTGCTGCAGAACCTATAGTGGGGAGAAAGGCGATCTTCTTTTAAGGGGCGCACCGCCACATACCCCTCCCCTTGATTAAGGCCGTAGGCCTTTTCAACTTGCACAAACCTTCCTACAGGGTCAAAGCACCTATTCTGGGGAATCCATCCTGCAAGAAAACTCTGCAGCTGGTAACTTTGACGGACACAGTACTTTCCACAGAGAGAGTACAGGCAGTCATCCAACCCAAACCTCCACTTATCCTCTTTCCCAGCTACCTGTGACTTGCTGCTCATCCCAGTTAAAACCTATGTGTAATGTTGCTAAGGACAACGCCTCCCTATCTGAGATTATGGCTATTCTTGTTCCTGATGCCTGGTTGATCTATCACTAATGGTTCTCTCTGAACTTCTACCTGTTGCCAGGGTAACCTCTCTCCTACATCCTTAGAATGGTCAAGACCAAGGAATTCCATACCCTGATCTAACCGCAGGTTTCCCAGCACTCAATCAGGCTATATTGGGCAAACCGCCAGGTCACAAATTTCCTTTCCTTTTCCCATAGCTATAGTGCTGGAGCTGGTCTTTCATAACGTACAACTCTCAGAGACTATCCTAGGAGGATCTCTACACTAACCACTGGTAGCAGCTTATCTACCATTGTCTGACTGTTCCTATCTCAGAAGGTGTTTATTATCCTCTGAAGTGGGCCTCTCGTTGACCCACTGCTCTGTAACATTAGAGTACCCAGCTGCATTGAATTCTCATTAGCCCTGAAGTGCAGGGCCTCTGTCCCAAAATAAATCGTTACGCTGGGTTCAAGACCCTCAGGCTTGGGGAGGACAGAATCCCTTTCCTAGGACCCTGTTTGCATACCTGTCTGTACTGATCATCTCCACAGCAGTGTCTTGACTTTCTCCTTGCTGTGGGATATCCACCTGCTTCTTCCCATGGGGAGCCTGGTCTCCCTTACTGCCTACCTCACTCTTCACTGCATTATCTTTGTCATCTCACAACTATCGATTTACTTCCCTCGGTTTTACTCTGTACTCATTTGTGCTGACCACCTACTCCCTCGCTGTGTCTAGAGCTCCCAATGGGGAGATTCTCTCCATATCTCCGGTACCCATTACCCCGGAAGAACTCTCAGCGTCCGTTAGAACCACTCCTGCACCTGGAACGCTATAAGGCTCATCTGGTACCGTAGAGTCAATACTGGACCCTTGTACATGGTTCATTCCCTTCTCCAACTCGGAGTCTATGTCTATTTTGCTGCTTGGGGATACGTTTATCACCTTCACCCCAATTACTTCACACTTACTAGCAGGGCAACCACGCTCACTCTCTAGTCTTTCCCTGTCCTGCACCACCCTTGCAGGGTGTACTTCTTGCAACACATTCACCTCTTCTAGATCCCTAGTAGCAGAAGACACTTGGTTGCTGCTAGAGATGACATTGGTTTCACAAGAAATAACACCTTTTTCTTCATTGCCATCAATTCCAGGACTCATAACTTCTGTACTACTTGTGCTGTTGTCCACCACTACCACTGGGGGCGCATCTGCAACTTGCGCTTTACACTCACGTTCACACAGTGCGCTCCGGTCAGTGGTAGACCCATTTACCATCTGGAACCCAGGTGCTTCACTTACAACTGGGGGGCATCATAACTCATGACCTTCCCCCACAGGAAACAGGAAGAGCATTGGATCCTATGTTGCTACTGGCAACCACCTTAGCTCCCCTGGAGAGATCTTGTTAACCTTTTCTCCTGGTTATTCTCTCAAGGACAAACATTCCTCCTTTAGTACTCCTAGCCCTGTTAACCCTAACTTCTAGGGGCATACTTGAGCTAGCTTGCTCCACTGCTGGAGCTGTCATTCCTAAAGAAGCTAGTTCATTCTTTACACGAACTTCATTATTGCCCAGGGACACCTTTCCCTGGGCACATCTCTCATTAGCCCTGTCTAATACTTACTGCTGGTCATGTGGCGGGGATGTTTCCTTCACATCCCCCGCAGGTGCAGCAGACGTCTGACTGCTACTGGCACCCCCCTGTTCAGACAGCATTTTTCACAAAAACATTTTCAATAGACTCAGCATGCAATACATTGAGTCCGTCAGACTTGACCAGACCTTCTCCAACAGTCCAGCAACTGCTTCCTGGAGTCTTCTGGCCTGGTGGCACCCTGGACTCCGTCCAGCCCGGCCATGTCCCTCACACAATACATGTGTACGTTTAACAGTGTCACTTGATGTGTCATTAGTAACAGGAACAGTCTTACCCCATTCCAGTCGGGTCTCCATGCTTTGGACAATGTCCCTGTACCATCTGGACACAGCTTGAAGACAGTCCTCATCAGTCAGAGGTGGGATTCCAGCCACCTGAAACTCCTGGATCTGTGATTTCTCTGGCTCTCTGATGAGAAAACAGTCAACAACACCTCCAGCAGCTGAGGGACACCTCCAGCTGGACTTCCTCTTCTGCACGGTGGCAGCGGTTTCTTGTGGATGAAGTTGGTTGCCCTTGGAAACAGCAGCATGCAGGTCACTTAGGAAACTCCATTTTATATGGGGCATACATTTATCACATACTGTTTGGCATTTAGATGCTAATCAGTGAGGAGTCGGCCCCCCCCCCCCCCCCCCTGTTCTTAGGGACTTTAACACAGGGGGACAATTCCTGCTCTTCCCTTTTGCCAGTGGACACCAGTCTTGCAGGGGCACTTTCCCGGACATGGCGCTCTCTCCACCTGGCGCCACCTCTGGCCCTCACAACTGCCAGAAAAGTGGAAAGAAATTCTCTCCAAGTATTGATTCACCCGCAAGCAGCCCCTCATATATCTCAAGCACATGATCGACAGCCCCAAGACAAGTCTCAAAACATATAACCACAGTTTCACCAGGTCCTGGTCGGGTCCTCATAGATGGTACTATCTCTGGGTGGTCTTTGGAGACGTTCTGCCGACAGTCCAGATCAACCTCAAATGGGGAATCACAACCACTAGCACAAATTCCAGGGTCCTTACTAGCAGTTTCTCATACTGGCCTAAACCAGCCCCTTTCCATGCTGGAAAAGAGAAGAGATGGTGTTGCTCTGGCCTAACAACAGAAATCCAGGTCTCTTATTTGACTTGCCTTTGCCCGCCTTGGGCTTTGTTGGTTAAGGTAGGGAGGTATTTTATAGCTTGCTCGGAATGGTCCTGGGTGTACTAACTCACACATGACTGCCCTGCCCACCAGGAATTTGGTTGGTCATGGTCATCTGGGTGCTGCTTGTCGGGTCGTACCAGGGTGTACTAACTCAAATATGACCTGCTCCCCCTCCAGGATTCTGTTGCTTCCTGTGTACCCATGCTTTCCCCAGTGGTAAACGTTCAGACAGCACCAGTTTCTTTCCAGACAAACAACGTCCCTGTGCCTGTGGGGTCTGGCCCCATTCAAAGCGGCTTGTAGCCAATCCTATGAAGCTATGTAGGGATCAGCAAAACAGTCCTTACAATGCACAAGTCACTTATCAAAAGCAGTAATGGTTTGGCTGCTGGCCCTTTAACTTAACCCCCGAAGCCCCAAAAACTGTGAAGAAAAAATTCACCATTCCATGGTTTCAGCACTCTTGTGCACATTCAATTTTGCCACACATGCACCAATTCTCACGCCACTGCGCCAATTCAGTTTAATGTGTCAGTCCCTTATGCCGACGCTGCCATTGCATTACTCCATCTATGTAAGTGTTCACTCATGTTCGGCCGCCATCTTCTGACCCGGGCCTGGGGGACACTCTTGCTCTGGACGACGCTTTGGTTAAACGGAAATAGCATGTCGACACAGGATTCACTTGAATGGGAAGGGGGTCCGGCCTCCGCCAGCTCTTTATTCTTCAACACCAGCAAAATATATCCAGCAAACAAAATAAATCCTAGGCCGTCCAGCACTAACTAAAAAGTACAGAGTGTCCCTCTCTGCAGTGGTCTGGGTCTACTACCAGACCCACAAACATGTACTCACACTGACATATAGTCCTTGGGGCCTGGCTTCTTCAAGCCTAGGGGGAAGAAGAAAGCACCCACGATACTCTCCTAGGCAAGGCCTGCACACGGCCTCCCACTGACTGTGATCCTCACTCCCCACTTGGTACACTGGCGACCAGACTATTTAACAGGCCACTGAGTTGGACAAGCAGCTGAGCAACTCTCCTAATTACCACCTGAGTAATTAACTCCTGGTTACCCTTGACTGCTGGCCTTCCTCAATAACAGCCAGCAACTTGGTAACCCATACCTTGGAACTCAGCTGCTGCAGAACATCTAGTGGCGGAGAAATGCGATCTTCTAAGGTCGCACCACCACAATATATATATATATATATATATCTATATTTTAAAATATATATATATATATATATATATATATATATATATAGGAGTATGCTTTAGTTACAGAATCATGCTACAATGAACATAGTCCAGAAAGAAAAGATACTTCACTTACGCATTTCAGAACATAGGTTCCTTGATCACAGCTATTTTCTCTAACACACATGATAATATTTAAGCAAACCTTGGACCAACAGCAACTAACAATTAATAACAGATATATTTAAGGGTCAGGGTGAGAATTTGGAGCCCATCGATGCTCCCAAACATTTCAGATAAAAATCCCCATCAAAGATGAAATAGTTGCATGACAAAAGATATTCTACACACACAATTATATTTGTTTATGTATAAAACATACATGCAATATACAGTAAACACTCACATGTGTATATATTACATGCATACACTATTATGCCTAATCTGTTTTTGTTACCCATAGCAACCAATCAGCCCATAGGAACCAATGATAGCTCAACTTCCATTTCTTCTACTGCGCTAAAAAATAAAAGCTCCACTTGGATCAGTTGCTATGGGTAAGAGACAGTCACCACCTAAGTATTCAGGTTAAATTAGTGTGTTGGCACCTTGTGATCAATAAGTGTTTTTTGCGTTGGTTTAGATCGGATTGTACGTAAGCGGCAACGCCAATTATGTGTAACTTTTTTTTTTTAAGTCTTTTTATTTGTAAAATGGCAAAAGAGTGGGGGGGATTTTGACTTTTTAATATATATATTTTTTATAATGAGGGGGTGAGGGAGACACCACTTGACCCATTTGCATAGGGCATCAAAATGTCTTGTCCCGTCTGTGGTTAATAGTAGTTAAAATCTAGGCAGTGGAAAAAAGATACGTGATAAATCATTTACTGACAAGTTTTCACATAGGTCTTGCTTTGGAAATCACATCAGGTAGATAGTACAGTACATTGAAACTGCAATGAAATCTGCCAAATGTAAACTCAAAGGGCCACATGTATGAAGCTCGCCGGGTCGAGGCGCCGTTTTCCACCAGTTTCCCGGCGGAATCTGCGCCTGATTTATGTCGGGGACGGGCCGTGCTCATACATATCATGTAAAGTCCGCCGCGCCTCGCCAGCGTGTCGGCGCAGTGCGGGAATGAGGCGAAGTTCGGTGCTGCGTCTGAGATTGTCCGCCGGAGGTAGTGCGATCATACATGCGGGGAAAAGTCCGCCGCGCCTCGCCAGTGCGTGGGGCACAGTGCAGGGACATGGGCGCTGTGCGGCGCTGCGCCGAAGATTCGCCGTCCGAGGAAGTGCCCTCATACATGCGGGGAAAAGTCCGCCGCGCCTCGCCAATGTGTGGGGCGCAGTGCGGGACTTAGGCGCCGTGCGGGACTGCGCCGAAAATCTGTTCCGATGCGAGACAGGCTGGAGCGGCGAGAAATCATTCCACATGTCGTGCGGAGTATACAATCCAAATCGCCTTTATAAAGGCGTTCTACATTCTCAGAAAAGAGCTGAAACATTAAAAAATAAAAATTACATAAAACAAAATCACTTTCCAACATCCTAAGTCAAGAATTAGGATATTGGAAATGGCCGGAAATACAGGATTTCAAATTCTGAAACCGAGTCTCATTGGTCGCCAGAAACCTGCCAATCAGAATAGGAGCGACACAGAACTATTAAAACCTATGGTGCAGGATTGACCAATCAGAATCCACGGCGGGACTGTTCAAAATACAGTAAAAAATGCTTAAAACCGCTGATTGGCTGAGAGACCGGGGGCTTGGCTCTCTCCGCCAATCAGACTAGGAGCGACAAAGACCCAATTTAGGCTATGGAGAAGTTTAGACCAATCAGAATCCGAGCGACAAAGTCCCATTCTGGCCTATGGGGCAGTTTACTCCTATCAGTATCAACGGCGTGACACGTCACAATACAGTAAAAAGGCAGAAACGAGCTGATTGGTTGAAGCAGGGGGCTCGTCCAGCTTAGCCAATCAGAGCCGCGAGCTGCTTTCTCATAGAGTTCTATTGGGGAATCGAAATTTAAAAGAGGCGCCGTAATTTGGACCAATGTGGAGAGCGAGCGACGCTCCTATGGTTTTCTAATGCAATCTGTATAAACGTGTACATGGCTGAAATCAAATTATAACACTACAGAAGTTGTGCCGATGTGTATATACATCGAATACTAATATGTGGCTAACGAAAAAAAAAAAAAGATCATAAAATCATGTTTATTTCTTTATTTTCGTTAACCAATGGCTCAATACTATGGGTGCACCGAAAATAAAGAAATAACAATGATTTTCATGATTACAAAGTTTTATTTCGTGAGCCCCATAGGAGGATTCCATTTATATACATATCGGCACAACTTCTGTAGTGTTATAATTTGATTTCAGCCATGTACATTTTATACCAATTGCATTAGAAAACCCATAGGACGTCGCTCGCTCTCCCATTGGTCCAAATTACGGCGCCTCTTTTAAATTTCGATTCCCCATAGAACTCTATGAGAAAGCAGCTCGCGCTCTGATTGGCTTCAACCAATCAGCTCGTTTCTGCCTTTTTACTGTATTTTGAACTGTCCCGCCTTTGAATATGATTGGTCCATTTTTTCTCCATAGGATAGAATGGGCCACTGTCGCTCCTACTCTGATTGGTCAATTCTCCTCCATAGGATCTAATGGGACATTGTCGCTCCTATTCTGATTGGCTTGTTTATGCCGACCAATGAGAATAGCTTTACAAATTTGAATTACTGTCTTTCCCGGCAATTCTCTCTATGGCAATTCCTTATGTAGCGCCGGTCTCGGCGACGAACGCGTTGTTCGGGTTTTTAACTGCTTTATTTTTAAAGAAGTGTTCTGGTCTTTATCTGAGAATGTTTTACACTGTATAAAAATAATTTGTTGATTAATACTTCACGCCGAGATTTGAGTGCGCTCATCTCTCCATAGAGTATAATGGGAGAAGTAGCTGGCGCTTTGATTGGCTGAGCTAGCTGAGACCCCGCTAGCTCAGCCAATAAGCTCTTTTCTGTCCTTTTTACTGTATTTTGAATTATCCCGCCTGGATTCTGATTGGTCTACAATTCTCCATAGGCTAGAATGGGACTTTGTTGCTCCTATTCTGATTGACTGAGCTAGCCGAGACCCTGCTGGCTCAGCCAATACGCTCTTTTCTGTCTTTTTACTGTATTTTGAATTATCCCGCCCTGGATTCTGATTGGTCTAACACTTCTCCATAGGCGAGAATGGGACTTTGTCGCTCCTATTCTGATTGGCTGAGCTAGCCGAGACCCCGCTAGCTCAGCCAATCAGCTCTTTTCAGCATTTTTACTGTATTTTGAATTATCCGCCGGGGATTTTAGATTGGTCAATTTCTTCCCCATAGCTTTTAATGGTTCACTGTCGCTCCGATTCTGATTGGCCAGTTTCTGCCGACCAATGAGAATAGGTTTCAGATTTTGAATTACTGTCTTTCCCGGCAATTTGCAAAATCATATTTGTTGATATTGCGCCGTTCTAGAGTTTGGAAAAGTGATGTTTTTTTTTATTATGTGTATTTTTTACGTGCAGCTCTCTTCTGACACTGTTTTCCGCCTTTATAAAGGCGATTTTTTCCTATTCATACTCCTGCTGCACGGAGCGGAGCGCCGAGATTTCTGTCGTGATCTTCGATCTGCTTCCTCGCATGTTCCGTTCTTGCTTCACTTCGCCTCCGCCGGAGCATTTCGACCAAGTCTGCTTGTCGGAGCGGAGCGCCGAGACTTCTGTCGCGATCTTCGATCCGCTTCCTCGCATGTTCGGATCCTGCTTCACTTCGCCTCTGCCGGAGGATTTAGACCAAAAAAAACCTGGTCTGCTTGTCGAGCTGCCGAGCGTCGCGATTTGGCGAGCCGCGATGGTACATGCCTCGACTATACAGCGCGCCGCGTCCCGCCCCGAACGCCTACACCGCGCCCCACCGTGCCCACTGCCCGCCCACTGTCCGCCCCTTCATGCGGACCGCAGCCGAAAGTGGCGAACGCTGCATCCGACAGCGGGATTCGGGCTGGGAGGCGCAGTGTACGCCAGAAAACAGGCGTGAAGCCCGTTCATAAATGTCGCCCAAAATCTGCAGCGGAAGTTCAAGAATACCTTCAGATTTCACCCACAGGTCTACAACAAACTTTTCATGTGAACATGGTCTCATGTAGAAATTAGAGATAGAGAAAAACATTGTTAGAAAGTGTACGATCCAGAGAGAATTTAGTAAAGCAGCTTTATTCTCTATTGGTACTGTAATAGAAAAAAAAAAAAAAAAAACTCAATTTGATATTACTCAAACTCATAATCAGACATTCATTTAGCGTTTTCGATTCTGATATCTTGAAAAATAAATTTTAATGGTTATATATTTCACTTCTTACCAAATCTACTTCATAATGCTGGTAAGAAGGTTTGGAGTAGGCTCGCTGAGCCTGGTCCCTGTATGGTAGGCATTGGCTATTAATTACAGCGGATACCTGCCACTAACAACCGGGATCAGAGATGGCTCAATCTCTGCTGTACAACACTTTAGAGACCACGACGTTTAACATGAAAGAGAATGACTAATTCCTTCCTCAGATCGCCCCGCCTTATAACAGCATCATGGAACCATAAGCAGTAGTCATCGCAGATGGAAGCCTCCGTAGTGGCCATGTTTCTACTCCTAATACTTTCTGCTATTAACAGATAGGAACACCATCTTCTGCATTATGTATGTAATGCAAAACACTGTACAAGCGATCAAGTAACATGTGGGACTACAAATGGTAAAAAAAAATGGTCTTCATTGAAATTGATCTGGATGATTGGAAAAGTCTATCTGAAATGAAAAGCCTAAGTTTTGGGGATATTTGCTGTGAACCAGTGGAATACCTTAATATAACCACAGGCTGCCATTGAAAGGGTGACTTGAAGGGCCTATAAGGGATATACAATTAACAATTCAATTTTATTTTTAGTTAATTCTTCTATCCTAAAGTACAATACTTTTATTCAAGGCTCTGTAGCTAAGAATAAAGGAAGCTGTCCAGTTTAGCCTTTAAGTTAATATGGGGATATATCGGAAGAGAGGCTCACAAAATTTGGGCTACAAATATAAAATTGCTTGTTTAACAACTTACTCTCCGCTTTCTAAGAGCGTCAACTTTTTTTTTTTTTTTTCTATGTACATAGTCGTATGAGGGCTTGCTTTTTGCGGAATAAAATATACTTTTTAATGGTGCCATGGGATAAATGAGATTTATGGAATAAATATTATATTTTTTATTTTTTTCATTTGTAAAATGGCAAAAGGAGGGTGTTTTGTAAAAACAAAGTTTTAAAAATAAAAAAACATTAAAAGTTTACAACATGTCCCTTTTTGCTGTTTTACAAATGAAAAAATAAAATATAGCACATGGTAAACACTAAAGAAAAAAATTCCCAATGCCAACACCTGTTTTTTTGTTTTTGTCACTTCAGAATTTTAATAAAAAGTAAGTCACATGTATCCAAAAATGGTACCAATAAAAATTGCACATTAGCCTACAAAAAAAAGCTCTCATTCAGGTTCATAGGTAGAAAAACCAAAAAGTTATTGGTCTCAGAAAATGGTGTTGGACTGCAAATTCTAATAAAAACATTCTCTGTTCCTTAAAGTACTAGAACATAATGAAAACTCATATTTTAGTATGGCTGGACACGAACCAACCTGCAGTATACAGATAACATGTCATTTTATACAGAACTGTGAACGCCATAAATACAAAACCCCCACAAAATTGCACAATCACATGTTATGTTTTTTCTTTCCACGCACCACTTACAATTATTTTCCTCGATTTTTCCAGTACATAATATGATAACTGGCCCACAGTATAAAGTTTCTTTCTAAAATTAGCCAATGAACTCGAATATAAAAAGAACTTCATTCACTCCTTAATGACCACCCACCATTTGACGGCATGTGTACTCTGTAGGCCGTAACGCTAGAAGATGTCAATGCCTTCAGAGGGAGTTTGTTGCAGTAGGAATTGGAGTGTGGCAGATTTCTTTCAATTCCTGATGCTTAGCCCTTTAATCAAAAGGGAATTCCTCTGCCCACTTGGGTCACTTAGTTCTTCTAATGGAACCTGGAGGATGTCTGTGCAGTCAGCTTTGGGACCTAGCATGTCCAAAGGGCTGTCTGTGTAGTAAGCCTGGTATTAGGGCACACTGTGTGTTGCCCTAACAGCTGCCTGTGTCATACTGTATGTAATGTATGTATTGCAGGAGGTGGTGGGAGCAGTAAGATGGCAGCTGTGGCATCTAAATGGCTAAACAGCAAAGATCGTAGTCTGCTCCGATCTCTGTTGTTACTGGTGGGTGTCAGCTGTATCTAACAGCTGGCACCCGCAGCACATGGAGCGGACTGAACAAGTGAGCCGGCACCACACTCGCTTAGCATCACTATGACTTGCTAGTACATCATGGTGTGCTAAAGAGTAAAAGAAATAAAGTTGACGTGTGTAAAATAAACAAACAAAAATGCAAGATAAAATAAGAAAGGACCCAAAAACATATGACTGCATTTGTGGGGATACCTACAAAATTAAAAATGTTTGTTTAGTGTCTGGTGTAAAAAAAAAAAAAAAAAATTCAGAAACACAAATACAAACATAATTGCAACTTCTTCCATGAAAAGCAAGGCTTCATGGTCACTAAAAAAAATTATGACCACTAAAATGCATGGAGGCAAAAACTGGAAAATGTAGTTGGTCATTAAAGCCTTTTTAGGCCTTGAGCTTAAGGGGTGATTAAATGATATTAACTAAGAAGATAAGACCTTACGTGGCAGTCTGGGGTTGTTCTGTGGTTTCATGCATATGTAAATTCTATTAACTTTTAACATTTATTGCCAAATTCCTGAATCTTGGGAATATTCTTAAACGAAGTCCATAATCTCTAAGACTTTGCTGCAGATCAAGGATTTTCAATGCATAAATTACCTTCAACCAGATTTCTAGAATAGAGGAAAGAATTTAAAACTGTCAATGCTTCCAGGCGATGTGCAAGAAACAATGAGTTTTGTGCTGCTCACCGTTAAGTGAAAGCAGAACAAGCGGTTATGGAATTATCTGTGTGTGATATAAGCTCTTTGGCTTTGCCTAGTAAGCCTTAAGGAACCTAAAAGCATGACAAGGCTTTAACGGAATTGGATGATTTTGTAAGGGCATATTATAAACACCACTGTTACACCGCACACAGGAAAATATTTAGGGTCTTAACTAGTGTTCCATTTAGTCGGCATGTACATTTTATACAGTTAAATTGAATTAAGTACATTGAATTGAATACATTTAATATATAATTTAATATCTCCTACTACTACCAATGAAAACCGTATTATTGGAAGCACTCAATGATATTTTAATTAAAAATTCTGCACACAGATATATCATGTTCTGCAAGGAATCATTAGCTTTGAACAGACAGAAATCATATCTTCTATAATTTTAAGATTAGCCTAATCTATTAGATATATGTGAAAACTAATATATTTTCACTAGGCTTTTATTTGTTTGAATGAACGTTGAACCTAAATTAACTTTGCTTTTATATAAATTCATAGGGTTTTCTGACCACTTAATAAAAAACATGGTTTAAAAGTACTACTCATCTATGTGATACCTTAGTCCTCCTTGACACTTCCCACGTCCCAACCAGTCTCAATTCTGTTCTCCCTCGATGGGAGCATATGATTCACTGCAGCCAATTGCTGGTTTGTCTAAAACCCACTGCCATTTGATAGGATTGCATTTTCCATATAACAGGTTACTTTTTAAGATGCAAATTCACTTGGGATATCCTAATTCCTGTGTAAGATAACCACTTTATGAATAGCAATGTTTTGGGAAATAACAGAAAACTATTGTTAGCGGTTGTGTTGTATTTCAGATTCAGGTCAGTTACAAATTTGACCCGAATCTCGGTGATGTTGATTTGGGTGAAAATCGACCCTAACCTATGTTGGTTCTAGAATTAGGGTTTATCTGTTTGGGGGTTTTCAGGGTTAAGTTGCCTTTCAATGTTGCCCCAGGCCTCACTCTGATCCCACTGCAGTATCATTTTGTGGTTTTTTTTTTATAAAGGTTGCCTTTACGTTTTGTAAACTGGATGTGATATCTGATGTGGTGCAGTGGAAGTGACCCTGCAGCAGTAATGACAGGAGTCCTGGAGCGAGGCCGAAAGTTAAACCCTTAAAACATCCTGGAAACTAGCCTCAACTTAGGGTTATATATAGGATTAATGTTAGGGATAGGATTAGAAATACGGACAGGGTTAAAGAAAAATTTGGGTTCGGGACACAGTGTCAAACTGAACGGGGCATTATTTGAGCAACACTAGATAGTACAATCTCACATCTCATTTTGCAGGTAGCTTTTAAAAATTGAAGTGCCTGTTTGGGAAAAGCTAAATGTTTTACTTTCAGTGCATTGATTTGAAAGGGATTATGGTATCTAGTAAACTTCATAATTTAGCTAGAGAGCACAAACCCTCTGTTTTTTTGGCAGTTTTTTGCAGGTAATTTTAATTTTAAACTTTAGTGATTTGAATAATTCTTTGAATTTAATAATACAACTTTGAAATGTATCTGAATTAATAATCATAGCTGGGAGGACTAAGGAGGAACCGTAAGGCGTAACCTTTGGAAATGCAGACAGTACCTCAATGTAGGAGTAATTCTAAAAGGCTCATGGTAAAAGAGCTGGGATTCATCAGTGCTACCTACTGATGTAGCATTCCTCAAATCATCGCTAACTGACTAGGTTTAAGGCAATAGATGTAACTCTTAAGAGGTAATCTCTCTATTACCACTCACCATGCCAGCCAGTGTATTACTTTGCACTGATGAGTAGCAGCACCCTAAAACAGCTGTCTACACATGATCCAACTGCCATGGCTTTATTAGTCCCTTTCACATTGCAAGGCTTAGCGAGTCGGTAAGGATTTGAGGAATGCTGCATCCAGTAGAGGTGGACAACATCTTGAATCTCCCAAAACACAGTTTTCTGTAATGAGAGAAGGATCAGTAGTAAGAGGGAGAATAGCAGCATATCACTGATGTATCGCTTCTTAAGTTCGGCAGATTCATACTGCTCTCAGCTTCTCAACTATAGAAATACAGGGTGTTTCATCCCCTCCCAGCTGGGTTACATCATCCCCCCTTCACTGTTCAGGCTGGCTCCTGAGACACCCCCCCATCTCTGAGTCCACATGTCACTGTGTCTTTCCCTATCAGTCTTATTTTGTAAGAGCTGTATACATACCACAGGCTGCATTCTTTTCCTCTCACAGCTGGAGATTTGTTACAGTTGAATCCAGCTTTCTATGAACGGCACAGATCTCTCTTCTATGCAGGAGAGGCAGGGATCAACACAATTGTGCTGTTTCCTGATTATAAAAGCCCTGCAGTGTTATTCTGTTTCTTCTGGCTGTGCAGAGTGAAAATGTGCAGGTCCCTTACTATGAATGAGAGGCAGGAATGCAAGCTCCGTGAATTCAGCCGACGGGGTGGGGCCTGACAGAATGTAAATGAGCTCTCAGCTAGTGAAATGCAAGGAGGAGGGATCCGACCAGCACTGGATATCAGTGTAAACAGAAACAGAAGATAAGGAACTGTGAATACAAGATTGCTTTGCTAATGACATCCAAGTTACTTTGCTCTAACAGCAAATTTCTGAGGAACAATCCACCAAAAATTAGCGGTCAGAGCAACTCAAAAAAAGACAATATCTTTCACGTTGTGCAATAGCTTAACTATTTTTTTTTTATCAACTCAAAACTGAAATTCATTTCTTCACTTTAAGGCCGGGTTCCCATTTGAATCCTTCATTGCAGATTCCATAAAAATGTCACTCCTATTTAAGTGAATATAAAGAGCTGTGCTTGCAAGGCCACCTCTCCAGTTTCTATATCCACAGCCAGAACGAGGAGAGGGCTAATGGGATATCTGTTTGGACTTAGAGTTGTGAAACGGATGCTGTTTTTTTAATGGCCTGAAATAAAGCCTTTGAATTTTATTACCTGGGATCTACATTTGGCTGTTGTATCATCAGTTCTACACTATTACTGTGCTCTTCCCACTCCAGGCGGGATACTCGCAGCAACGTTCCCATAAGCTGATAATTGTACGGTGAGCTGGCGTTTTCTCTTTGTTTTGATATCCCAGTGGTGGGATCCATATCTATCAGACACTTATGACATTCTATCACACACGCTTCTATCACTCCCTACACTAGGGCACTCACAGGCACTTATCTGTACTGTCATGGTGGCAGGTTCACCCAATTTTTACGTAAACCACCCCATTGTAAATGTAGCACTTCTCACCTGTTGTCTCCCCCGGGAACCCTCTCGCAAGCAGGGCCCTCACACCTTGTGTCTCATCTGTAAGTAGCTTTCACTGTGTAGTGTCTGTCTTTTGTCTGTAATTATACCCTCTACATTGTAAAGTGCTGCAGAATTTGTTGGCACTATATAAAGAAAGATGATGATGATTATAATTATGACATATCTTATGTGGATATGCTATAAATGTCCTAAACGGGAATACCCCTTTCTTTATAAACCTAGTACAATCAACAGTCTACATTTACCAGACTGAAACTGGATCTCCATTTTATATAACAATAGAGAACGCAAATTTAAAGTTACTTTTCGAAGGATATAATACTTCTGATTTGTGAAAAATATCTTGAGCATTCAACGAGGCATAGGGTAAAATGATAGCTGATTAACAGTGCAGAATATTTAGACTAAAACTTTGTTATGTGTACTAATAAGACATGTTCTCTTGATCTCTCAAAAGAATGAGATTCACTGTGTCCCGAGTAACATGGCAGTCATCAGAAAGTGCTGCAAAATATTCTTATCATTCATGCCAAGCTGGTACAGAATATCTATTATTAATGTCTTTCATTCCATTCTAGCCTTCATTAATCAAGCATGAAGTAACTCTGCTTATACAGGCTATTAGAGATTTTGTAGAAAAAGAAGCCATGAATGATCAACATTTATATCCATTTATATTATCTGACTATTAATATCTTCTTTTCACTGGCAATAAAATGCAATAACATCACACTTTCACATCTTACAATGAGTTACATCGCTGCATTATATTTAACAGCTATTGCATTTCTGTTTTTGTGATTTTCAGTTTTGGCAGCTTCAAAGTAAAATTTTAATTCCTTTTCTTATCATTTTATTTTTATGCCTTTTACATATTTGACAACTTTTACTGTTTTTGCATGTTAAGTTCAAGTAGCATTAATAAATCTTACTTTATTACTGCAATTTTGTAATATACAGGCTCTCACAAAAGTGAGTACACCCCTCATATTTTTGTAAATATTTTATTTCTTTTCATGGGAAAACACCAAAGTTAACTGACTTTGATACAATGTAAAGTATTCAGTGTATGCATTGCATAACAGTATACATTTGGTGTTCCCTCAAAATAACTTAACACACAGCCCTCAGCACACAGCAACAAAAGTGAGTACATCCCTGAGTAAAAATGGACAATTTCTGCCGAAATTGTCAATATTTTGTGTTGCCACGATTATTTCCCAGCACTGCCTTATCTCTCTTGGATATGGAGTTCACTTGAGCTTCACAGGTTACCACTAGAATCCTCTTCCACTCTTCCATTATGACATCACAGAGCTGGTGAATGTTAGAGATCTTGCCCTCCTCCACCTTCGGTTTGAGGATGCCCCACAGATGCTCAATAGGTCTGGAGACATGCTTGGCCTGTCCAGCACCTTTACCCTCATTTTCTTTAGTAAGACAGTGGTTGTCTTTGAGGTGTGTTTGGGGTCATTATCATGTTGGAATGCTGCCCTGTGGCCCGGTTTTCAAAGGAAGGGGATCATGCTCTGCTTCAGTATGTCACAGTACATGTTGGCATTCATAGTTCCCTCAATAAACTGTAGCTCCCCACAGCCAGCAGCACTCGTGCAGCCCCAACCCGTGACACTCTCACTACCATGCTTGACTGTAGGTAAGACACACTTGTCTTTGTACGCCTCACCTGGTTGCCACATCATGTGCTTGACACCATCTGAACCAATTAGGTTTTTCTCATCAGACCACAGGGCATGGTTCCAGTAATCCATATCCTTAGTCTGCTTGTCTTCAGCAAACTGTTGGTGGGCTTTCTTGTGCATCATCTTTAGAAAAGGCTTCCTTCTTGGACAACAGTCATGCAGACCAATTTGATGCTGTGTGTGGAGTATAGTCTTAGCACTGACAGGCAGATCCCCTCATCACTCATCTGGATATGACGCTGAACACGTGCACTCAACTTCTTCGGTTGACCATGGCTAGACCTATTCTGAGTGGAACCTGTCTTGTTAAACCGCTATATGGTTTTGGCCTCCATGCTGCAGCTCAGTTTCAGGGTATTGGCAGGTTTCTTATAGCCTGGGCTATATTTATGTAGAGTAACAATTCTTTTTTCCAGATCCTCAGACAGTTATTTGCCATGAGGTGCAATGTTAAACTTCCAGTAACCAGTATATGAGAGTGAAAATGAGAACACTAAATTTAACACAGTTGAGACTTTGTAACAGAGTCACATGACACCATGGAGGGTAAATGGCAAATTAGGAACAATTTGTCTGTTTTCACTTATGGGTGTACTCACTTTTGGTGCTAGTGGATTAGACATTGATTGCTGTGTGTTGCCTTATTTTGAGGGCACACCAAATTTAAACTGTAATACAAGCTGTACACTGACTGCTTTACATTGTATGCAAGTGTCATATTTTTAGTGTTGTCCCATGAAAATACATATTAAAATATTTACAGAAATGTATACTTTGTGAGATACTGTAAATCTGTGAAATGGCACAAAGAAGTCTGTGGCTATCCACTTTTTTTTATTATACACCAAGATTGATTACCATAGGAAAAACATAACCTCATTTAGTAAATACTTGAGTACAGGTTGTTATCTCACCTTCCAATTTTTTTATGCTGCAGTAAAGTGAATTTTAGCCGATCTACTAATTTTTAACCCATCTTATTCTTATTTTAATTTATAAATGATTTATAAACATGTCATGCTTCAATTTTTTATATAGAAATGGACTTAGTTCTATGGCTCATGCTTGTGCATAAGACATATACTCAATTTCAAGACTGTCTTGTGTAGGGGATTTAAGACAAAAGCTTTCCAAACCTCCTAGTACAGCATCTGATCCTATTCTTAGCAATAAACATATGGCTCGTGTAAAACTGCTGTTTTATTTAAATCTTTCTCCTTTTTAAAACCTAATTTTGGGACTATCCAGTGTTGAGCCTAACAATGATATGTACATCAGTACCTATGGGTGCCTTCTATTTATTTTCCTCAAAATGTCCCTATTTGACCACATACCCTAAGAGATGTGAGACTCATGAGGTCATGTTTCTAATAACCCCAAAGCATATCCAATTATGTCCTTTTAATCACAAACAAAGGCATATAAAAGCATTAAAGTTTAGATAGCTATCTGTGTCCTGATGTCCATGTCAAGTTTATCCTTGCTACATCTGTATATAGGTATATATAGGCATAGTTAATTATGCAGGGCCCCACATGGGTAGGGTGTGTTATCTGTATTCTGCAGGTTAGTATGATTCCAGTGATGCCTAATATGTAGGGTTTTTGTTATGTTTTAGTATTTAAAATCATTCTCCACATTTTAACTTGACGCAGGCGCACCATTTTTGCGGAAGTGTGGATTTAATTGGTACCATTTTGAAATACATGCAACTTTTCGATCACTTTTTTTATTACAATTTTTTTGCCACATGAAATGACCAAAGCACAATTTTGCCATTGAGAATTTTTTTTCTTGTAGATTGTTTAAATTTTTGGATTAATGATGTTATTTTAATAGATCAGACTTTTATGGAGGCAACAACTTTTATGTTTAACTTATTATTTATTTTATTTTTCTATTTGTAAAATGGCAAAAGGGTGGTTGGTTTGAACTTTTAATATTTTTATTTTTTAATATTTTTAAAACTTTTTTTTTACACTTATACATTTAGTCCCTCTAGGGTACTTAACCACTATGGTTGTTGAGACTTACCAATCTACTGTGCAGATATAGGCTACACCATTATTATAAAGATATGAGCAGAATTTTGACTATAGGTATAATTGTATAATCTCAAATTCGAAAATTAAATGTTTAAAAAATATACAGCAGAAACTCCCCCTTCCTTCTTTAATCAATTGCCCAATCCTATTACTATTGACTTAAGTGTGAATAAAAAAAATGATCACCTTCTGCATTATGTATATAGTGCATAAGGGTGTAGAAAGATGATGCTTCTGTAACTTCCTGTCTGCAGCAACAAGTTATAGGAGCAGTAAGATAACAGCCATAAAAGCCTTTATTAGGCTTTTGGCTGCCATAGCTACCGCTCGGCATCCCATGAACGATTACGTCGCAGAGGAAGGGAACGGTGCACATTAATTCATTTAGAAACTGCGGTTGTGAATTAGTCGTATCCTCATCAGAAAATCCACGCTTGTAAGTGCAGATTTCAGAAGAAGATACTAGACTGCTTTTCAGAGGTGGATTTTTGTCTCTTACATACCATATGGGAGGCAAGAAATCCGGCTCAAAGAATTGACATGTTGCTTGTTTTTCTGTACTTACAATAAGCTTGGAAAATAAGTGGTTTCATTGACCGCGTGGATTTTACATTGAAATTAATGGTAGGCGCTTTACAGTCAGATTGGATGCTGATTCTGAGCAAGATTCAGCCCTGAATCCTCCCCAAAATCATCATCCAAATCGGTCGTGTGAACATAACCTTACTTTAAGAAGTTCATATAATTTTCATTACCATCCGTATATGTATATCAAAAACTTAGTAACATGGTAACAACCACAATTAAAAACTTCTACAGAATAAAAACTGACCTGAATCTGAAAATTAACACTTATTAATGGCATATTGCTCGAAGTTGAGTTTGCCCCTAATCTGAACATCTCTGTTTAGGTTGCACCAAAAGGTTTTTGGTGATATTCACCTGAAAATCAACCATAACCTATCCCTAAATTGGTATTGTTTTTCTTGTTAGGTTTTAATTGGTTAACTCAACCATTCCCCTGTTTATGGCTCACGTCACTATGGCTCTGACATCACTTCTGGACCAAGGACACATTAGAATTATCCATATGACATTGGAGAGGAAGTGACCTCAGACAGAAATGTCATTGGAGCAACAGCGAAATAAGTAAGTTGACCCATTGAAGCTCCATAAAAAGAAAACACTAACCCCAGTTTAACATTATGGTCTGGGCTAGGTTTAGGGTTATAGAAAGACCAAAAAATATTGGGATTCGGGACTTTTTTTTTTTTTAGCAAGTTCAGTTGAACAGGGAGAGGTCTGAGCAGCACTACTATTGATAATTCAAGGGTTTGTACAATTTTTGTTTTTCATATATAGCATTTATGGCAATCAAATGGGTCCCTATCTAGAATAAATGCCAACAGATCTGTCCATAATAATGGATATCATGGATTTACTGCATAGAATAAACATGACAACATTCATGTGACCCACTACGTATGTTATGTGATCTATGGGATTCAGATAACATTTTCCATGTATAAATTTGGTAAACCATAGATTATTGAGGCACATCATGTGTAAAGTATTCTACAGCAGCATCTTATAATGTCTCTCTGCGTCTGTGGGAAAGCTTTTACTTTTTTTTAAAAATCGTAAAATACATTAAATTAATTAAATGAACGCCAGGGGTCACATGAGTATAATAGGTTCACACCATTAGCCCATGGATTCATTACACAAAACTAATTGTTGAGCTTTACCAATCTACTGTGCAGATATGGGCTACACCATTATTATAAAGATATGAGCAGAATTTTGAATATAGGTATAATTGTATAATTGCCAACTCAAAAAATAAATGTTTAAAAAGTATACAGCAGAAACTCCCCCTTCCTTCTTTAATCAATTGTTCAATCCTATTACTATTGACTTAAGTGTGAAAAAAAATTGTAGGGAAAAGAATGCATCTTCAAAAAATCTATCCTTTTTCTTAAATTTGGTTATGGTGTAGTCAATAGAGAATAGACATTGCAACTGATACAATCAAATTGAATTTAATGGATAGATTTATTAATACGGTCAAATACGAAGCATAAACTTAGATCAGACCGTCTTTTCTAAGTGTATACCGTTTAGTAGTTGGTTTAGTTTGTGGCAAATTTTTTCACAGTATCAACAAACTTCCCCAACTCACAAATCCCTTTGTTCTGCCACCTAGTTATGTAGGATGTTGAGGTGTTAAATCTGAATAATCGTAGGCTTAAACATAAAATACTAAGGAAAATCCTAAAGGAAAATTTGGCATTCAGCACTATCCTTGTAAAAAGATTGAAAAGATTGATTCTTAAAAACCTTATTAGAACCAACAGAAATCCAATAAAAATGTGGGTTTTAAAGGCAAATCTGCATAACCCGCATCTTTTACCCTCACATGCAAAGAAGCCTTGCTCTGATAGCCATGTTCTCGACTTATTAGTGGAAGAAAAGCTGCTAGACGATAGACCGTGTGAAAGAGTGTGACTCCGCTTGGTTACACACCTGTAACCATGAGACACAATTTGGGATCCTTATTAAGGACCAGTAAGTATCTAAAAAAGATCTTGTTTATACTATTGAAATCTTTGCGTCATCTTGCCACCATAAACACAACCTTAAGGCAATCTCTACTGGGGAACATTTAAGGGTTAAAAGAGCCTGTTTCGATCCAGGTGTTTATCATAGTCAGGAACTGTATTTTAATGGATGACACACAGGCTATAAGAAATGGGTACTTGATAGAGCAGACAGATGTTAAAACATGCCCCTATAATGTGTTACTTTGTGATCGTTAATACAAAAAACACATCTAATACGGAACACAAAGTTGTTGTTTTTTCTACTCCGTTCATCAAAGACTTCAATAGTATCGAAAAAGATATTTTTTAGATACTTACTGTCCTTAATAAGAACTTGGAGCACTTTTGTCTCATGGTTGCAGGTGTGTATCCAAGTGGGGTCACACTCTTTTACACTTTCTGTCTCAGCAGTTTTTCTTCCACTACTAAGCCAAGAACAAGACGACTTAGCATGTGCAGGTAAAAGATGTGGGGTATGCAAACTTGCCTTCTAAAACTAAATTTTTTAGGTCAATAGGTTCTAATAAGGTTTTAAAGATTCTGTCTTTTTTCAATTATAATTCTACTCATGTTGTATGTATCATACTTTGTTTTTCATGCCAACTCTTATATATAGGCTGTACATCACGAAAATGAAAGCAATGCATTAATGAGCATCTTTCACATATGCATAAAAATTATTCCAATGCGTCAGAGGTTGTCCATCATTTTGAAGAAGTTGATAGATCAGAAATTCCAACTGTAACTTTCTTTGAAATTGACAAGGTTGTGAAGCCCGCTAGTGGGAAGAGATTGGTAATGCCTTCATGAATGGCAGGCTAGAAGGATCCTGATGCTCAATTCCTGCTTCTCGTTCGGTCTTATAGATTGGATTTAATGTATATTTATAAGTAAGATTTATACATTCTACATTTGCATTATTATGTGTCTAACATATGTAGTGTTTTGTTCATTTTACCTTTCCTTTTAACTTATAGTACTCATTTATGATTGGTCCACGTACGTCTAAAAAGGTGTGTCTATGGGATATAACACTATGCTATGAGTGAGGAACCTTCAGGTTCAAAACACATTAGCATCATGTGGACCTTGCCTATCTGAACTTTGTACTTTGTAAGTTTTTCTGTAGTTTTTGGATGTTTACAAAACCTGCAATATTCTATTTTTTACAAGGACAGTGTTTTGATGTCATTTTTTCCTATGGGATTTTCCTTTAGGATTTTTCTTCAATGTATTTATTTTGTTGCTGCCCAGGCAGTACATCCAGAACACATCCTTTTGTCTCTACTATGGACTTGTATACAGTTATCTATTTTAGGTGTTAAGTCTACGTACATTTATCTTATTTAAGGATAAAATAACCTTCTTTTGAATTTCCTTTTGTTAAAAAAAAAAATACTTTTTATACTTTTAGTAATACTGTCAGTAAGGTAAAATAAAAATCAATTTGTCCATTTTTATTTAAGCTCTTGTATAAATTTGAACCGAAGAAAGGGAAACAATACAAACCCTGTGATGCAGTTGTCATCTTGTCAATCTTTGCTTATTAGGGGCCGTTCACACGTCATGTTTGGATACAATTTTGGATCTGTGTTGGTTCCAAAAATCACATCCCAAAACGCTATGGCTATTGGATCCAACATGTATCAAACACGCAGCAGCGTCTTTGGATGCGCGTTGTCTGCAACAGGATCACACTCTATAGTTTAAAATAGTGCTCCTGCTGCGTCTTTTGGACCAAGAATTGACATGTCAATTCTTGGGACAGATATGAAAGACGGAGTGAGACACTCATCGGGAATCACTCATGTGAACGCTGATGCGTGTTTCAAGTTAAAAGCAATGTAAATCACATTGATATTTTTTAGATACACGTATGGGTCTGTTTGGGGTCTGACAGACTGATCCAAACATGTATCTATAAGCATATGTTCACACAGACTCAATACGCCATGTGAACATACCCTTAATCCTTAAATGAAGATGCAGGAATGAATGAATGAGTGAATGAAGAAATAAGAGTGAATAGAGATGAGAGTAATAAATGAAGTTAATAGAGATGACATAAAATCAAGCAAACTCAGTCTTTTTTTTGTAACTTTTATAGGCTTGAATGTAAAATGCAGCTCACAGGAAAGGCTGTCTTCAGTGTCAACTGTCTTGCTTGGCCTTAAAGGAGTCAACATTATCGTAATTGGCAGATGCCCATATCTTTAAGACATTTGTAGACTGACCTTGAAATATCTTAGGAATACCATATCTATGGTAGGAACTTGAATTCTTTCTATAATTCAGACTGTTATTTCTAGCAATTACAAAGTATTTTTTATTATGTTAGATTTTTAAAACGTAATTTTTACATTGCACAATTGACACCGAGGAGAATCCTAAAGAGTTGTTTTAGTGCAAGGAGGTTATATATATATATGTGTGTGCTGAGGATAGCATTAAGCAATAAGGTCATTGTGATTGATGTCTCTAACCTTGGTTTTATTTTCATTGAGTAGATTTTATGTACCTGTCTTAGAGCACTGAGAGTAGTGTAATGTAAATGTGTATACTATACTGACACATATCTTGAGATAGCAATGGCAATTCTTGTGGAACACAGGATATAACCTTTCTAAAAGGATTACATTCTGTCTATAATATGGTGTATTGTACATTGATCAGTGCTGACACCGGTTTAGTTAACAGTTGTTGTTTTTAAATAGATTTTAAAAAAGGCTTTCTGTTAATAAAGAAAGCAACATAGGCTTAACTTAATAAACTAATTATATAATGGATCAAGAAGCAATGCTGGAGTCCACAGCTGTTCAGCATAATTGTTACATTGTGAAACTACACAAGGGAACAATTTTCATTTTTTACTTATTTATTTATTACGTTATTACTGAGAGGAAATATCACAATTTGAAAGTGAAACATTGTCATGAACACTTATGCCTAGCACCTGTGGTTTCCTCACAATATGAGCTTGTATTACCATAAGCTTATGTGAGTTTTGTTTACCTTAAATAAGATGAACATATGAAAAGATTGTATAAATTGTAGATTGGAGGCATTCGCAAATATTGTATGTTCAATGGGAGCCAGGGGTGTAAATTGAGAAGCCTAGGCCCCATAGCAAGCTTTTAGATGGCCTCCCCCTCCCCCTGCCTCCCCGACCACAAACATTTACCAGGACCTCTTGGGTCATGCAATCACTAGATAATACGAGGCGTGAACACCTCACCATAGATTTCACCATCATACCGCTACCAGAGAAATCCCACTATACCAGGGGTGGGCAATTAATTTTCCCATGGGGCCGCATGAGAAAGTGCGATGCTTTTGGAGGGCCGGACTAATAAAAACATAGGGTGAACGGGGAAAAAAATCGTTTTTTGGAGGATTATTTTTTGTGGAAACTTACTGGGGATGCATCTATATAACTGCTTTACTCATGGTACACAGTAAGGCAGGTATATACAGCTCTCCTCAGTAAGGTAGGTATGTAGATGTATGTCCCCTCAGTCTGGCAGGTATATACAGCTCCCCTCAGTCAGTCAACTATATAGATATAGGTACCCGCAGGCAGGTATATAGATGGGTACAGCTCCCCTCAGGCAGGAATATAGCTAGGTACAGCTCCCCTCAGGCAGGAATATAGCTAGTTAGGTCTTCCCACAAGCAGGTATAGAGATAGGGCTTCCCACAGGCAGGTATTATGACTAGTATAGGGCTTCCCACAGGCAGGTATATTAGCTGGATAGGGCTTCCCACAGGCAGGTATATAGCTAGATAGGGCTTCCCACAGGCAGGTATATAGCTAGATAGGCTTCCCACAGGCAGGTATATAGCTGGATAGGGCTTCCCACAGGCAGGTATATAGCTGGATAGGGCTTCCACAGGCAGGTATATAGCTGGATAGGGCTTCCACAGGCAGGTATATAGCATGGATTAGGCTTCCCACAGGCAGGTATATAGCTGGATAGGGCTTCCCACAGGCAGGTATATAGCTGGATAGGGCTTCCCACAGGCAGGTATATAGCTGGATAGGGCTTCCCACAGGCAGGTATATAGCTGGATAGGGCTTCCCACAGGCAGGAATATAGCTGGATAGGGCTTCCCACAGGCAGGTATATAGCTGGATAGGGCTTCCCACAGGCAGGTATATAGCTAGATAGGGCTTCACAGAGGCAGGTATATAGCTGCGTAGGGCGTCCCACAGGCATGTATATAGCTAGTTAGGCCTTCCCACAAGCAGGTATATAGCCGCTTCCCACAGGCAGGTATATAGCTAGTTAGGGCTTCCCACAGGCAGGTATATAGCTAGTTAGGGCTTCCCACAGGCAGGTATATAGCTAGTTAGGGCTTCCCACAAGCAGGTATATAGCTGCTTCCCACAGGCAGGTATATAGCTAGTTAGGGCTTCCCACAGGCAGGTATATAGCTAGCTAGGGCTTCCCACAAGCAGGTATATAGATAGGGCTTCCCACAAGCAGGTATATAGATAGGGCTTCCCACAAGCAGGTATATAGATAGGGCTTCCCACAGGCAGGTATATAGCTAGTTAGAGCTTCTCACAGGCAGGTATATAGCTTTATGACCAAAATTAAAAATAACAAACACTGATACTCACCCTGGCTTACCTGACTCCTGGCCGAGCGCGCTCATCTTCTGTCCGAGGAGCTTCCCGGGCTGGTGGGCGTGATGACGTCATGCCGCCAGCGCCGGGACGCTCCTCCGGCAGCTCCTGGGCCCGCACAGAGTTATTACTGTGTGCGCCCAGGAGAGGCAGCGGCGCGGTGAGCGGAGTTCACCGCGCCGCTGCCTAATTCACCAGTAATAGTAGCGCTGACGGCCCGCGGCGGCCTCTCAGCAATACCCGACCACGGCGGGCTGTCAGCGCTACTATTAGCAGACCTGGACAGCGTACGCCGCGGGCCGCATCCGACGAGCTGGAGGGCCGGATGCGGCCCGGGGGCCGTACTTTGCCCAGGTCTGCACTATACCCAGATCAACATTACCAATAGTGCTACTATATGGACCTTATTATACCGCAAGAACATGACCACAAATTACCAGTAACTGAGTAATACCCCTATACTATTACTGAATAAAGATCTGTATATAAAAAAGACCTATATTACCGTCATATAGTGAATGTGGTATATACCAGTGTACAAAGGTGTCCTACAGACTATATATTACCTCCATACAGTGGTATATATCAGTGTACACAGGTGCCCTACAGACTGTATATTACCACCATACAGTGACCATATAGTGGTAGATATGTGTACATGTGCTCTGCTGACATATAAGTGATTATAGGGCAGTTACATCTTGAGACTCACAGGGGACGTTTCTCTGATGAGTCATTGACTTTCTCTTTTGTTCTGCATCCAGTCCAGACCGCCATGACGACTTCTCCCGGTCACCACCTGTCCCTACAGATTTAAACACAAATATCTTAGAATCCTCACTTTTCCATCACCTCAATCTCTGCCCCCCACCTCTGTACAAACTTCCCAAGGGTGGGAGAGCGGGTACAGACCATGGCTTAGGGGATATATAGGCAGGCTAGAGAGGGTCATGCCGGAAGGCAGTCTTCAGGTCGGCTAGAGAGGGTTATACAGGTAGAAAGGCTGGGTCAGGTAGGCTATAGGGGGGTCATATTAGTAACCAGGCAGGGTCATGTAGGCTATAGGGGGGTCATAAAGGTAGCCAGGCAGGTTAAGGTAGACTATAGGGGGGTCAGGTAGGCTATAGGGGGTCATATAGGTAGCCAGGCAGGGTCAGGTGGGCTATAGGGGAGTCAAGTAAGTAACCAGACAGGGTCAGATAGGTAGCCAGGGTCTGGTAGGTAGCCATACAGTGTCTGGTAGGTAGCGATACAGTGTCTGGTAGGTAGCGATACAGGGTCTGGTAGGTAGCCATACAAGGTCTGGTAGGTAGCCATACAAGGTCTGGTAGGTAGCCAGACAGGGTCAGGTAGGTAGCCAGACAGGGTTAGGTAGGTAGCCAGACAGGGTCAGGTAGGTAGCCAGGGTCAGGTAGGTAGCCAGGCAGGGTCAGGTAGGTAGCCAGGCAGGGTCTGGTAGGTAGCCAGGGTCAGGCAGGGTCTAGTAGGTAACCAGGCAGGGTCTGGTAGGTAGCCATACAGGGTCTGATAGGTAACCATACAAGGTCTGGTAGGTAGCCAGACAGGATCTGGTAGGTAGCCAGACAGGGTCTGGTAGGTATCCAGGGTCTGATAGGTAACCAGGAAGGGTCCGGTAGGTAACCAAGCAGGGTCTGGTAGGTAGCCAGGGTCTGGTTAGTAGCCAGGCAGGGTCTGGTAAGTATCAAGGCAGGGTCTGGTAAGTAGCCAGGCAGGGTCTGGAAGGTAGCCAGGCAGGGTCTGGTAGGTAGCCAGGGTCTGTTAGGTAGCCAGGGTCAGGCAGGGTCCGGTAGGTAAGCAGGCAGGGTCTGGTAGGTAGCCAGGGTCAGGTAGGTAGCCAGGCAGGGTCTGGTAGATAGCCAGGGTCAAGTAGGTAGGCAGGTAGGGTCAGGTAGGTAGCCAGACAGGGCCTGGTAGGTAGCCAGGGTCGGGTAGGTAGCCAGGCAGGGCCTGGTAGGTAGCCAGGGTCTGGTAGGTAGCCAAGATCAGGCAGGGTCTAGTAGGTAGCCAGGGTCTGGTAGGTAGCCAAGGTCAGGCAGGGTCTAGTATGTAGCCAGGGTCAGGTAGGTAGCCAGGGTCAGGTAGGTAGCCAGGGTCAGGCAGCCAGGCTACTTTAATGTAAAAGAAAATAAGACACCCCTTACTCACCTGTCTCTCGTTCCCAAGCAGCTCAGCTCCCAGGCAGGCTGTGCTCGGCACAGGTGGCGCAATTATATGACGTCATCGCATCGCCCACTTCAGCACTGTGCACTTGCGCCTGCTAGGCTTAAGGCCTAGAAGGCAGGTTAGCAGAGCGGAGTGCAGGCGGCTCCTCTCTGCTAACACCGGGCAGTACTGCATCTGAGCGCTCGGGCCAGAGGGCCCGGGTGTTCAGAGGCAGGTTGCGACGGGCCCCGCAGCTCCGCGCATGCTGGTAGTGAATGGTTATGTTCACTGCCGGTGGACGCAGGTGCAGAAGTACCAGATGTGTCAGCAGCTGGCCCGGGCTCCCTAAAAGTCTGTGCCCCATGTCAGCTGCTATGTTTGCTACCCTTGTAGTTGATCCCCCGATCGGAGCATTGATAGAATGCTGTCTCACTACATTGATTCATCTTACCTCAGTCCTGTTTTCTTGGATTCATTCTGAATTCAGAGGCGTCTACTGGCTTCTACTAGGCTGCAGAAGAAGCCAGGTCTGTAGCTATATTAACCAGTGCTGACAGCCTATCCTGAGAGAGTAAACAGGTCTGTAGATATAGCGACCTGAGGAACTGATGCAGCTCATACAAAAGGGGATATCTCAGAATAGGTAGGATACTGTTAATGGACACATATTGCAAAGTGACTTGTTTTTGCAAGATCTTTCAAATAAAAAGCAATCTTTGTAGTGACACAACCCCTATAAGGCAAATTAATGATAAAAAAAAAAAATTGGATAGTACACTGTGTGTAATTGTGTGACTTAGAACTAGACGTTGCCTTAAAAGAGTTTCTCTATGCATATAGCCCTTGTCAATATGTTAAACTCTATTAGGACACATGGATATTCTAGTGCTCGCTCCCACTTGAAAACCTCTTTATAAAGCCGAACAAGAATTTTGCTGTAAAAGGGTTACTCTTGGTCTCACAGTGGACGCAAGGTAACCATGTATTACATTGATGACCATTCATCTTAAATTACAGGAAGGTAGTGACTGCAGTGAAGTCCGCAAACTACTGTGATGGTGTATTCTTTATTTCATAAGATTGTAGCCAATGGGATAGGAGGATATATAGTCTACTTACGTGTCTCAAGAAATTTATTTCTGATTTTCAAAGCAATAGACACAATCGAGTTGCGTTATTGTGAGCACCTCCCACTTTTCTTACTTTCAATACCGGCAGGATATAGCTCATGAAGGTGAGCCTGTGTTGTGAGCCTGCTTGGAGGGAATATAAGGTGTCGACTGTTTTTCACCTGTATCTTTTGTTGCTGTCATGACGAGGAACAATTTATCAGGGTTGTCAAAAGAGATTATTATTGGATTTCCAGCCAAGGGTGGCGGTATTTCTGAAATTGTGCAGTCTGTGAACTATTCATGTACTGTTAGGGTGAAAAGTGTAAGGTAAGTGGACAAATGGCGCCATTGATTAAGCAACTTGGAAAATGCAGTGCCTCGCTTGTCACCAATGTGAGAGATTGGAATCGGACCTTCATTGAGCGGTAATGGATTGGCTTCTATGATGAGTCATGTTTTCTGCTTCAGCAAAAAGATGGATATTGGCGTATGAAGTGAGAAACCTCAGAAAACAGACAGTGTCCCAGAACAAGAATTCTTTGGACTGTGGACATCTACCCTATTGCTACTATGCAAAGCCATCAACACCATATTATTTTGGTACCATGGTTTATACTGTTATGTACTTCTTTACTCTTTTGAATTATTGAACTCGGCTTTGTTTACTACAATATCTTCTGTTTATTTGCACTATGTGAAGGGTTAACACATAGCCAGCTAATACTAAGAGACTCAGACTTGCTTCCTATGGACTGAGGAGTTGGTAACTTTCCACTCTGCTAGCAGATGCACAGTTGAATTTTGGAGGGAAAATCTCAGACAGTGACCTTTGCACCATCTGTAAAAGATGTTGTCATTCCTATAAGCCAGAATGGAAACTCTGTTTACAATTTCAGTCTCATACATTTGTACAATGATTTTGTAATCGTTATGATTCTGCACTTCACTCCTCGCATTAGAAGGTTCTAAATCATCTAGAAACTATATAAAAGGTTGGCACTCAGAGCCCTTGGGTATTCTGCAGATAGAGACTAGTGGTTAGCAGAAGAAACCCTGCCAGACTGCCTACATGACCAGAAGATGAGTCTGAAGGTAAGTCTCAGATCCTGGGTCACCATTCCTTTGACCTAGAAGTCAGACGACTGGGACACTGGTGCTTTAGCCAGCACACCATCCTTCTAAGAGGGAGCTGGACAGCTTGCCCAAGCCTTTCCTCAGCACAGTGTCTTTGTCTACCAGGGAGGAGATTGGAGAAGTTCCTCAGTTACTTTTTAGTGCTTTCTTGTACTGTGTTGTACTTGAGTGTCTCCATTAAAGATTACTGCAGACCACGAACTCTCTGGAAGTATTTCCTATTGGGGTGCACCACGCTTTACCAACCCTTTCAGAGAGCAGTAACATGCGGTGACACCTCAGCGGTTTCCAGGAAATCCAACGTAGAGTTCAGACTACCCCAATCCTGGGCATAACAGATACACCCTGCAACCATAGCTGGATGAGCATGAGCTGGTGGTGACTGTATTATAGTTGAGAATATTCTTCAGGCATTATCTGAGCCCACTAAACCATTTAGATGACACTTGGTTTGGGTATGAATTCCTTATTGCAGATCATGTGCAGCATGGATAAGATCTTCCAGTAACACACTGAGACCTGTCATATGGCTCAAAGATATTAGTTGGAATAGCTGCTGTCTGTGCTGCACATGGCAATTAATCTGGATATTAGCTGGTGGTCACAATTATTTATATCTATAATTATATTACTATCTTGTAGTAATTAAAAACAAACAATTAAAACAATAGGGTGTCTGAGCTTTTGAAGATGCAAGATAGTGCCAGCTTCTAAATATGAAAGGCGTCTCCTGTAAACTCAGAACCAATAAAAAAGCAATATAATATAAAATGTATGAGCTTTGCACTGTAAACACTGAGATAGCTAACAGTATAACAAGTGAATAAAATGCATCAATACTAATGTATTGTACAGGATTTAACACTTTCTGCATCGGATAACCCTTTATGTACATTACAGGTTAATTATATGCTGAACAAGAGTTAATGCACTAAAGTGAGAGAAGATGGTATTTTACATTGTGATACTGATGATTATATGGGTATGTTGAAGATTTAAGCTTTGGTTCATGTATCCTTCTTTCTTGTTGGCATTTTGAGGGGGAGGTAAATGGTCTCTGTATGAGCTTGTTAAGATACTAATATGCCTGTACTAAGGTCTTATGCCTTGGTTCATCTGTTCACCTTCAAGTCAGTCAGGAGGTTGGAGGGTTGACCTTTGGGTGAACCTTAAAGCATATTAGGTCTGTGGCGTATGTATTATGAGCACTATAATAGATAAAGATCTGCTCAGTCATGCAGCCAGAAGGGCAGCAGTTGCTATGGAAACCAGAAGGGAGTGTTAGTTGGAGGGAAAGCAAACAGAGGTTCTAAATTAGCTAGTGCTAGTAATATAGTTGACACATGTTATGGATGTATAGTAGCTACGTTTTTACTTGTACAACGGGGCACAAGATATTTGGAGCAGCACAATTTATCAAGTGGGGACTGTTAGCTATACATCTATATGTACAATTTGTAGCAGGATTACAGCTGATATCTTAGTTTGTGTTTACAGCGTGGATATCTCCTACATTTTTGGCATTTATTAAAGTGCTTAAAACAGATTTTAGCCATAGATGCAACAAAAGAAAGCTGCTGCAATAGAAATGAGTTGCCACTAACCACTTCCCTCAGCAATAACAGATGGTCACTGCTTGATGCAAACTGATAGGTGACGTATGTGCAGCACTTCTGTGACATCAGGGCATCACTGGTCTGAGCTTTTGAGTACTATGATCTGTAAACCGATCCTGGCTTACTAGTTACACAGCAAAGAACCCGTAAATTGTTTTTGTTTCTTGCCACTAGCCTGTAAGACGGGGCGAGAGCACTTGGACTGCCCTGTCAGGCCAGGAATCTCCAGCAGCTATCGTTTGGCAACCACTCCAGGTGAATGTCTAGTCATCTAAAGAATACTTCCCATCTGGCACCTCTAACCCCTTTGTGTTCCGATAAGCCTTTCTTTTCAACTCTTTCAGGGCTTTGTACACCTCACTCTGGTCTCTTCAACTAATCTGTTGTCTTATTTTAATTTTATGCTTTATTTTATACCTACTCAGAAGAACATCTAGGCTGATGTACTGTTCTCTTACTCTGACATTACTCATCAAGCCACTGGGCTTCAGTTCATTGTTCATCTTAAACATCTAATTTAAGCAGCTGCCATACAGCTTCAAAAAATCTTATGAAGGTTGGCTGGTGAGGTGTGTAGAGTGTCAATGGAGAAGATGTAGAAGACTGAGAGTGCTAGCTAATGTCATGAGACAGCTTACCATCAAATATACTGTTGGCCTCTAAAAAGTATTGCCTGATTTCTTTTCTCTTCCAGTGCTTTTTATGGCCAACACAATACAGTATACTACTATCAATGGAATAGATAGTAACCTGACCTCTCACCTGAGGCCACTGGAGTGGCAACTATGTCAGAGATACAAGGTAGGACAACTTGTGGAGTTTAGTGCATACAATTGCTAATGCGGTATAAATGGAGTATTATCCTTTGGAGGGGTCAGTTCTGAAAAAGGCTACAGAATTAAGAAAGGCATCAGGCTAATGGGAGTAAATACAGTTTTGGGGGGTGCCAAGTACATTCCCAGGGAAGACTTCTGCCAGAGTCTAGATAGTAGGTTGATGGCTAGTTAGTCATAGAAGGTGGACACACTGAAATCTGATCATAATATGGTGGGTATGTTGTTGAAGTGTGGCCCAAAATTGTATGGTAGGAAGGATTAGTTTCATAGAAGTTGTTGGAGAGCAGGTCAGTGTCAGGTAGTCACTATTTAGTTGTTGTATTCTGTAGTAAGTTACACCTCATGTTAAAGTTGATAGTTTGAACCATATGGGAGCATTTGGTAAAGAGTTGGCACTGGATTTTTGGCGCTGGTGCATTTCACACTATGGTTGACATGAATGATCGGAGTCTGTGCCTGTTTTCAGGCATAGACTGCGCCCCACCATGCCGAATCCACTGTTAGGCGCAACCTTCGCCACTTTTGGATACGCCTAACAAAAAGGGGCGTGCAGTGGGCGCTCTGTGGGCGTTCTTGGGCGGGACACATCAAATTCGAAAACTCCGAGGCATGCATGATTGTGGGTCGGCAAAGTGAGGCGCATTCCAGCGCTTTACAGCTCCGACAGGCAGACCTAGTTTAATGTGGTCTATCTGAGCGGAGAAGTCGAAGTGGAGCGCGGAATTCTTACAATGTGCTATAGTTCTACACTTATAGCAGTAAACTACTAAAATAAATGATTTGTCAAGAAGAATAAATAATTAAGCAAGAAATCCTGCTTGCAGAAACACAGGTCCCAGCAAGACCTGTGCTGTGCTGCCTTTTGTTGTATATACTGAATAGCATTAAAGTGGAAAGCAGCCCAAATACATCTAAAATTGTTGTTATGGAAAATATGTAATAAAAAATCTGTACAACATCTGCATTGGCCTATTTGATGTTAATTTAGTGTAATTGTCACGGACTTTGGAATACTTTTTATTGTGGGGAATGTGTTCTTAGGAGAGAATATATATTGTCATTAATTTTATTGGATACATTGATTGATTTAATTGTTAGAGCACTTGGATATGTCTTTTTATTAAGTACTTCATTTAAATGACCAATCCTTTTTATTCTTACAGGGAGAATTTGTGGACGCAAATCCGTCCTGAATTACATTGCAAACACAGGTCACAAAGATGTTGTACAGATGTTAATTTTGGTCTATTGTTTTAATAAAAAATGAAGATTTTTTTTTTCTTCTTTCACATTTTATTCTATTTTGTATGTCTAGCAAGAGCCAGCACAGTACAGGTCTGGCTGGGACCTGTGGTTCTCCAAGCAGGATTTCTATGTTCCCAGGGCTTAGCTCTGGATGTATTTACAGAAGTATTTACGGACGTAAATACATCACCAACTGAGCCAAAAATAATGAACAAGTAGCTTAGAATGGCTACCAATGGGAAATCTGGACGTATAACACTAACATGTTTAATGCTTTTTCGCTGATTTCCAGCCTGTCTCGAATCGTAATACTTTACACCGCATGTATGAGGGCACCTCGGGCGCCGACATAAATGAGGCGCAGTTTTTACTAAAAATCCTATGAAAACAGGTGCTCCGAAGCGCCGATCTTCATACGTTTCACCCTATGTCTCTGTAGAGAAATACTGGCCTGCAAGTGTAGTTAAACAGCATAAATGTTATATTCCGTCAAGTTCCTAAAAATATCCCTAAATTACAACTGACCCTAACACAAGCAAGAGGACTTTAGGACCTAGACACAAACCAATGGTAGAAAAGGTTCCGCACACCTAGGTTTCATAGGATAGTGGGTGCAATCGTGGAAGAGACGTAGTCCCGTAGTATTATATATAGAGAACCACTGCACACCAGAGGAAATCTTATGCAATTAATCAGAAATGTATTTAAGATAATAGTGAAGACAGGATCAAAATATCAAAAAAATTTATGTATACACTAAATAAATGTATCTTTTACACTTATGACCATAGAAAGATAAGTGAATTCAGATGTCCGATTATACGACGTTTCGGCGTGCAAGCCTTTATCAAGTACATCTAGATGAGTAACTCGTGGTATGTATCGAGAGCCAAAAAGGCATGGATTATATCTAGGAGTCACAAGTGAGCTGCAAGAGTAGTAGTTTGTATATACAGATGCAATGGGGAATAACCCCGTAGGAGTGATGCGCTTGTAGAGAGTTGCATAGGACAGGATGTCCGGGGAGAGAAAAGATACATTTATTGAGTGTATACATAAATTTTTTTGATATTTTGATCCTGTCTTCACTATTATCTTAAATAAATTTCTGATTAATTGCATAAAATTTCCTCTGGTGTGCAGTGGTTCTCTCTATATACTAGACACAAACCAAGACTGAAAACATCAAGAAACAAATGCTGACCTATAAAAGGGATTACCAAAAATACAGGATTTTCCCAAATACAGGGTAAAAATTATTAGACCAGAAAAAAACAACAAGACTGAACAGTATCAAAATCTAGGCAAAAAACCTTTTGGAACTCCAAGGATAAACACACTAACTATGCATAATTGAACAAGACCAAACTGGACTAGTTGTACAAAATTTTAAGATGATGGATAATTAGGCACAGAATACACAAAAACACTACACATAATCGCTAATCACGTACACAATTATCCTCAACTCTATAAAGAGGCCAGCAATTAGCAACTTCCACTGTAAACAACCCCTGGCTGCATGGCATAGTCAGCTGATCTGTCCTGATAGATCGGATGTGAAAGAGTTGTTAGTCAACTTCCTTAAGCTAATATGAAGAAGAAAATTAAATAGCAGAGAGATACCTGCTATTTATAACATTTACCCCTTTTTCTACCCATGTCCTTTCAGGGATGGCTGAGGGGCTTTTGATCCTGAGTTTGTGGATTGGCAGAATGAAAGGCTCTTATCGATTGGTTTGCATGAATATTTCTGCCTATTTTCTACAACCTGTCTTCTGGACTATAATCCCACCATTCAACAAAATAACAGAACTGTTTGCCATATCACTTGGAATCCATAATCATCTCAACCATTCAGGTTGACCATGAGCAAGAACAGATATGAGCCTATGAACAGACTTTTGTAAATAAGACAAGGGCTTCAAAAGAGGAAAATGAAAGGTCCTGGGAATTCTCATGCTGTTTGGCAAGTAAAATATTTAAGCAACTAGATTAATTGATTTTAGGATCCTTAAACTGACCCATCAACATGATACCTAACAAGACACACCATTGCTTTGACATGATGTTTTTAGTAGACAATCTCACCTCTTGAACTTGTTGCCCGCAGAAGACTTTAGACTTGCATTTGGGAGAAAGAGCAGCAATTTCTGAAGCCTTATAAATTTTAATTTTTACTGATTTTAAAACCTAATCTGACAGTAAATGAAGCTGCTTTAAAATTAAAGTCCTAATTACAGAAAAATAATGCTTATAATAATTCAGGTCATGCTTCTACTAATGTCAAACTCCACCTAAGACAAAAAACTAAAAAAACTGAGACCATCATGAGGTCATAAAACATTGCAGTGAAGATACTGTTCTAAAGTCTAGTTTACCATTCGGTCCTACTGCCTTTTTGTTATCTCCTGCTTACTAGATAAAGATGTTGGTTATGCAACTGCCCCAAATAACCCTTTGGACTATTGTCTGACTAAGCTTGATTTAATTTAAAATGGTTATTGCTAGCCCACAATGAAGCCGAGCTTCATTGGACAGCTGGTGCCGTGTATACTGTTGGCTGAAAAATTGTGTCCTATGAGCTTATTGCATTTTGTTTCTTTAATTCAGTCCTTTTTTAGTAAGGAATACCAATAACCAAGACAAATCAGAACTCCCTAATAAACTGGAAACAAAGAGTTCTCTTTTGATTCTGTGCTGTTTTGGTTTAGCTCATCATAGCTGAGCTATCTTGTAGGGATATTGTCGGTGGTAGAATAAGGCCAGGTTAGTGGTAGAGTTAGGAAAAGCTAGTTGATCAGCGTCAGGCATTGTTTGTTGTCTTGCTTCTGGATTTAAGTAATTTATCTTTCTGCTCTATCTGTGTTTTTGTAATTGTCCATCATTGATGGCAAATCACTACATTTTTTTTAAATAAATTTCATATTCTTGAATACAACTGCTGGCTGACTTTGTTTTTGTTTTAAGTTTTCTTGCCCTCTATGTCAACCAACAATCATATCATTAAGACCCACTGCCATCCCACCTCATCCCAGACCTTAGTGCTGCTATCATCCCAGCCCTCACCCACCTTTTTGAACTTATCAGTAAGCTTTGGCATCTTCCCTTCCTCCTTTAAACATGCTCCTATCACAGACATCCTTAAAAAAAAAAAAAAATCCTTGACAACTCCTCTCTGTCCAGCTATCGCCCTATATCACTGCTCCCTCTTGTCTCCAAACTCCTCAAGCAGCATGTCTACCTTTAACTGTCCTCCCACCTCTCCTCCAACTCTCTTCTTCACCCACTAAAATATGGTTTTCGACCCCACCACTCTACCAAAACCGCCATAACCAAGGTCACCAATGACCTAGCAGCTGTTAAAGCCTGATGCCATTACTCTGTCCTTCTCCTTCCAGGCCTGTCCTCTGCCTTTGACACTGTTGACCATTCCCTCCTGCTACAAATCCTCTCCTCCCCTGGCATCGAATTGGCCCTTTCCTGGATTTCCTCATACCTCACTGATCAGACATTCAGCGTCTCTAATTCTTGCACCACCTCCTCCCCCACCCACTCTCTGTTGGTGTCTCCCAGGGGTCAGTCCTGGGCCCACTACTATTCTCTATCTACACTCTTGGTCTGGGTCAGCTAAGGCTTTCCATTATCAGCTCCTCACACAACCATCTCCAAGACTTCTCTCGTTCTTCCCTCACACTCTGGAACTCACTGCCCCAACACATCTAACTCTCTTCCACCTTCACCAGGTTCAAAAGAAACCTGAAAACCCATCTCTTCAGGACTGCCTATAACCTAAAATAACCTTGCCACCACTGTGCTACCACACAAACATGTCTGCACCTCACCTTCTGTCTCTTTCCTCCTCCATTGTAGATTACAAGCCCTCATGGGCAGGGCCCTCTCTACCTCTGTGCCAGTTGCAAGTCATTCATCGTTATCGTTGTACTTGTTTGACATATTGTCACATCAGAGGAGGTGCAGTGGGCCCTGATTGCCACCCAGCCCACTGTCCCTGCCTACTTGGCATGCTGCCCTAAATGGCAGACCCCAACTGGGCGACAGTCCCTACACTACTACGTGCAGGGCCATCAGGGAAACACAGAGTCAGACTGTCTGGGTCAATGAAGGTACGGGTACGCCAAAGCCACGAATCGGAAACCAGGAGAACAACGGTAAACAAGCCAAGGGTCAAAAACACAGGAGGTCACGCAGTACAAAATCGTAGGATGGAAACGAAGTCGAGGAGCAAGCAGGAGTCAGGAAATCAGGAGTAACAAACAAACGAGGAATACAGGGGAAGCACAAGGGAGAACCTTTCTCAGGCAAGGACAAACAGAAATGAGGGAGTTTAAATGAGTTGCCTGAAGCCCGCCCCAGAAGATGAATGGCGCTTATAATAATAATAATTGATAATAAAAAGAAGCCATCTCTTGAACTGCCCTCTTTGTCCAACTTTCATTCCATTTCATGACTTCCATTCAACTAATAGATGTTGTTCAAGGTGTACTCCTACAGTATGGTGGCTCAGTCACTAGTACTGTTGCCTTGCAGCACTGAGGTAATAGGTTTAAATCCCACCAATGATAATATTTGCATGGAGTTTGTATGTTCACTTGTTTGCTTGGGTTTCCTCTTGGCACTCTGGTTTTCTCTGTACTCCCTAATGGGGACAGGGACCAATATTAATAATGGCAATCTCTGTACAACATTGTGGAATATACAGTATCTGTGCTATATAAATGAATAAAATAAAGGTAAACCTCTTGATATTATCCTTTGGAGGGATCAGTTGTGAAAAAGGCTGCAGGATTAAGAAAAGTATTAGGCTTACAGGAGTAGATCCAGTTTGGGGGGGGGGGGGGGTGCAGCAACCAGTGGGGGTGCCAGCGGTCAAAAAACCAAACACAAAACCTTAACTATGAGAAATGTATAATCTATCCTGTGGATAGGTGATGCATATTTTTCACAGGATAATTGCTTCCAGCTGGAGTTTTTTTCAATTCCTTATGTAACTATGGCCGTTGGCATAACAAGAAATGTTACAGCTGGCATATAACTCAGAAAAATAGAGGGGGGTCTGATAAAAATTTTGATGGCACATCATAGAGTGGTGTAGCACAGGCTGGGTGTTATGGACTGCTGGCCATGAGGCCCTGCTATAGCAAATGTTGCAACAGGGGAGAGGTGGAAAAGGTAGCCTATGGTGCTGAAATGGCCCTTCAGAAACTGTGACAAGCAGCTATTGAGGAGAATGAGGAACAAGAAATTAGCAGAGTTATTTTCCATGATGAGATGTGGAGACATTATCAGAAAGCTGCCTCTAAATGGCAGGGGGCTGCAGTGGCCTAGACTGCAGGGGAAAAGAAGCAGGTGCTATGGGCTGGAGTGTTGCTTGACAATATTTATTTAGATAAAAAATCTATATTTCATATATTAAAAATCCCTGTAGAGAAGAAAAAGTTTTTTATATATAAAAGGAAATACATAAAAAATTAAATGTGGCAAGTGACCACAGCAAATATTGCCTAATTGTCATAATGATAGATTAATACAAATTGATGCAATAATAATGCTAAATGAATGTGGTCATAATGCATAAAAAATGCATCATAATAAAAAATTGAATTGAATCCTGATGATTTACAAAGTAATATGTGAGAGACAGTTATCTATGCATCCCAAGATTGGTCGAGAGCATAAAGCAAACCTACCCTGATTATGGCGCTGGCACTTTATTCTTAAAGTAAAGAACCTGTGCAACAATAAAGTGTACCTATCCAGAAGTCACTGCCATGAATTCCAACATGCATTTCATGTTTCTTCTACAGTGTTTTCCCCTGAAGAAGAAATACTCGAGTGCCATGAAATGCCAACCTGAAGAAGGAACGCAAATTGCGCATTCAGGCTGCATAAGTATAAATAATGCACTGATTCTTTACCTTATTTGCTTTATGGCACTTGCACTTTATTCTTAACTTTTGGAAAGCGAATATTAAACTAAGCAGCACAGACCTTAACCAGAAAGTAATACATTTTAAAAATTAATAAATTATTCATAATTTCAATCTAGATTTATTAAACCATATGACATGTACAGAATTGCTGTTACCCCTGATTTCCTGAAGCCCCTAGCATTCTGTACTATGAAAAGGGCAAATTATCAAACTCTGCTTGTGGATAAATGTAACTGTCATATCTCATTAAAAAAGAGGCCTCATCCTGTATCCTTGCTTATTGAATAACTTATAGGCACTTCACTTCATGAAAGATAAAAAATAATCTAACTTAAAAGATGTATTTAATGTTGGCTAATTCTATTGTGTATCTACAAGGTGACTTTGAGTCACAGATACTGAAAGCCAATAGGAAGTTTCAGTAATGGCCTTCAATTGAATTTGTTGAAGTCTTCAAAAGGCAGATACAGCTTCAAAAATCATTCAGTCCACTTGAAATAGTTTTATAGTAAAGTCCTTTTCAGTGTGTTTTAACAAAGAAAATTACAATTCCACTAATTAAATTTTCAGATGAAATCCTTGCGATATAGAATACCTCAATACCTCTGTACAGTTTTAGAGACACACAGATTTTTTACATTTCATTGTTTTAGAAATCGAATCCCTAATGTTCATACAGGTCTGAATGGCAGTGTATTCTCCACAGTAGAAGATATGCAGCATGTCCGCATGTACATCCAAAGTAGCAAGACCATCGCAAATACGATGGATTTGTTGAAGAATTACTGTTGCTGGTTTTACAACTGAATGTGCTAATGTATGAAATTTGAATGATAACTGCATATCAAATATTTACCAATTCACACCAGTATGCAAAAAAGCCCAATATAAAACAGGGGGAATACCTATAAAAAATACCTATAAAACAACCACTGAAACGCCTTCTATGTATGAGGGAGGTAGTTGCTGGTATTATAACTGCATATAAATAAGCACTACAAAGGGTGCCATTTATACCATGCTGGCTCACAGCTCATGACGCCACTACTATTCGATTGGGCGGGCTGCCCAGTACTTTTGAGGTTTCCCACTCAAAATATTGACACCCTCTGCTCCCCAGTATTTTGGTCAAAAAGATAATATACTGGAAAAATATCAAATAAGAGGTATTAGTTGGTACAGTGGCCACCATATAAGCTCGCAAACTTCGTCAAGTTCCTCGTGTCTTGCGAGTCCCTACACTAACCATTTACAGAAAAATCACAGAAAAATGGGACATAATTCACTCAAAAACAACAAGGCCACACTTAAAGCTCAATGGCTGGACTATAAACTAAACCCAGTAGTAGGCAACAGAAGCCCCAGTGCTACTTGGGAAGATAAAACAGGTGCAGATAACTAATGAGCAAAATCTTTTCTGTGATTTTTCTGTGAATGTATGAAATTTGTTTATCCCTTTCCCGCAAGGGGGCTGTAAATTTACTTGGCGATGGGAAGAGAGTATTTAGCTGGCTCACTTGCAGGTGTTGGCTGTTGAATATAGCTGACGCTGCTAGTGTGGTATCCCAGAGCAGGTGTGTCAGATGGTATAGGGTTAACAATGTAATTGTGTATTTCTCCTAAACATTGATTATTAGTGTGTAATAGATATGAAATGTCATGCTGCCCTTCAAATAATAGCAAGACTTAGGGCGACATGTATGAGCGGGCTTTACGCCTGTTTTTTGGCGTATACTGCGCCTCCCGGCCTGAATCCCCCTGTCGGATGCAGGGTTGCAGTGTTAGGCGCAGCGTTCGCCACTTTCAGCTGCGCCCCGCATGAAGGGGCGGGCAATGAGCGCGGGGTAGGCGTTCTGGGGTGGGAAGCAGCGCGCTCGTATACTCCGAGGCATGTACGATCGCGAGTCGGCAAAGCGAGGCGCAGTGCAGCGCTCGGCAGCTCCAACAGGTAGACCTGGTTTATTTTGGTCTAAATGCTCCGGCGGCGGCGAAGTGAAGCGAGAACGGAACATGCGAGGAAGCAGATAGAAGATCGCAACAGAAATCTCGGCGCTCCGCTCCGTGCAGCAGGAGTATGAATCCTAAAAAAATCGCCTTTATAAAGGTGGAAAATAGTGTCAGAAAAGAGCTGAACCTCAAAAATAAACATCATAAAAAAAAAAAAACACTTTCCAAAAATCTAGAACGCTGCAATATCAAGAATTAGGATATTGTAAATTGCCGGGAAATACAGTAATTCAAATTCTGAAAGCTATTCTCATTGGTCGGCATAAACCGGCCAATCAGAATAGGAGCGACAGTGAACCATTAAAACCTATGGAGAACGATTGACCAATCAGAATCAACGGCGGGACAGTTCAAAATACAGTAAAAATGCAGAAAAGAGCTGATTGGTTGAGCTAGCGGGGGCTTGGCTATCTCGGCCAATCAGAATAGGAGCGACAAAGACCCATTATAGCCTATGGAGAATTTTGAACCAATCAAAATCCAAGGCGGGACAGTTCAAAATACAGTAAAAAGGCAGAAAAGAGCTGATTGGTTAATGCGGCGGGGGCTTGGCTATCCCAGCCAATCAGAGCGCGAGCTACTTCTCCCATTGTAGTCTATGGAGAGATGGGCGCAATGCAATCTCGGGGCTCAGCGTTGTGCGGCATGGAGTATGAATAAAAAAATCAATTTTATTAACTGTAAAACAATATCAGATAAAGCGATGAAACATACTGTATAAATAAAGCACGTAAATCCCTAACAACGCGTTTGTCGCCGAGACCAGCGCTACATAAGGAATTGCAATATAGAGAATTGCCAGGAAATACAGTAATTCAAATTGTTTAAGCTCTTCTGATTGGTCGGCATAAACCAGCAATCAGAATAGGAGCGACAGTGTCCCATTAAAACCTATGGAGAACTATTGACCAATCAGAATAGGAGCGACAAAGACCCATTATATCCTATGGAGACGTTTTGACCAATCAAAATCCAAGGCGGGACAGTTCAAAATACAGTAAAAATACAGAAAAGAGCTGATTGGCTGAGCTAGCTGGGGCTTGGCTATCCCAGCCAATCAGAGCGTGAGCTACTTCTCCCATTGTAGTCTATGGAGAGAGCGGCGCACTGAAATCTCGGCGCTCAGCGCCGTGCAGCATGGAGTATGAATAAAAAAAATCAGTTTGATTAAGTGTAAAACATTATCACATAAAGAGCTAAAACCTTCTGTAAAAATAAATCAGTTAAAACCCCGAACAATGCGTTTGTCGCCGAGACCGGCGCTACATAGGGAATTGCAATAGCGAGAATCGCCGGGAAATACAGTAATTCAAATTGTTTAAGCTCTTCTGATTGGTCGGCATAAACCAGCCAATCACAATAGGAGCGACAGTGGCCCATTATATCCTATGGAGGAGAATTGACCAATCAGAATAGGATGTATGAGCGCGCCCCGGCCCCGACATAAATCAGGCGCAGATTTCGCCGGAAAACTAGCGTAAAAGCGCGCCCCGACGTGGCAAGCTTCATACATGTCGCCCTTAATGTCTATGTCAGGCCTACAGGTTAAGAGTTTATAAATTGTGATGCAATGGGTTTTCGGTGAGTTTAACCAAACTTCTTCTGGAATTCTTAAGAGGTTCTCACTGAGTTAATGTCCTGCAACTACGAAAGCCTGCCCTGGACCTCAGTTCAGAGAGATGGCTTGCTGTACTCCTCATCCTAAGTTTACCAACTTTAGCTAGCCTCCCATTGAGGGTTAAAAGAGGAGATCTGTTGGTTATAGGTTTATGCTCTGAAAAAGATGGAAGTACATGAGGAGCAAGTAAACAATTCTTCACTCTTCATAGTCAGTTGATGATATCTAGAAGTCATTGGCCTAGCTCAACCCATCTCCACACAGAAGTTTCTGAAATTGCAAGGAGTGAGTATTTAAGCGTCTGCAGCATGGAAACACAATTCATGGATGCTGTGCGCACCGGGCACATCCTTGCTACCGGCTTCTTGAATTTGTCTTGTATTTACCTGAAAGTGGGCTAACTTGGAGCAAATGAGCTGCTGCTGTTTTGAACTCTTAACCATTTTCTGCCTTTTTATTTGCTGCACTACACCTTGGAAATCTCCATTTAACACAGTTGGTGAGGCTACCATCACCACAGAGTGTGTACCAGGGACAACCATCAATCTGGTAATGGCATTGTCTCCTACAGATGCAGCTCCCTGCCTTCCCCATTCAGCTATGTGTGTTAGTCCCAGAGAAGCACAAAAGGTTTTTGGGTTTCTAGGCCACTGTGATAAAATTACTACTGACCCCATCCTCTTTACTACGACTCCAGGTCACTATACTAACAGCAGAGATTGGAGCTGGCTCCGATTTCTGATGTTAAATCCTTTTATTTGGCACAGTGATCAAATTAGGAGCTGAACCTAATTTTAGCTTTCACTTTAGCCTGTGTGAAGGGCTGAGAAGAGAGAGGCATCACAGGATCACCAGGGAGCATGCAGAGAGGGAAAGATTTGTGATCATCCTTTTGTCCCTGTATGACTTCAAATTACCTAAATAGGTAAATATTTGGACAACTGTTAATATAATTACACCTGTAATAATGGCAATGAGGTGCAGCTGGAGAACTTTGCAATAGCTCCATGTTTCCAGAAAAGCACCCACTTAAGTGACTGCTGCATATAATATGAGGAGAATGTTACGATGTTGATATTCTTGTATACCATATTATTCTTCATTGAAGGAGATGCTGTAATATGCCTTTTTTCCTGAAAATATTGCTATTTTAAGGTTGTGGTAACTGTGACGCTCTGGCAACATGGCAGTGGGAAACTTCGCCTTGGGTGCAATCAGGTAGGGACCGATGGTTGCCATGAAAAGTCTATTATGCTTAATTCGGTAGAATAATATAATTATAGCCGCATAGGTTAGCTCACTGCCAATTGGAGACTCCTCAATCTCCTCCAGTAACCAAAACACACAAATGGCAAGTGATATATTGAAACATAGTATGCCAAATTTATTAAAAAGTTTCCAATATAAGGACACTTCAAGTGCACTACGCCCGCCTGTGCTAACAGTGTGTAATGGAGTAGCCACGCTATGCTTGTAGCAGAAACATCACCAGGAGAAACGAATGTTGCCGTTTTCTATGGACGTTTTGGTCTACTAAATTGTAAGTATAAAGTGGTATCACTTAAAGTGTCCTCATATTGGAAACTTTTTTTATAAATTTGGCATACTATGTTTCAATATATCACTTGCCATTTGTGTGTTTTGATGCCATGAAAAGTCTGCCATTATTGTAAGTAAGATTGTTTGACCATTCTATAGGCGGGTTTCCATTCCCACATAAAACAGGTGCTTCATGTCACTGTGTAAGTTGTAAAAGGAAGTAGTAAAGTGAAGAGCAATGTGAAGACTTAAAAAGAAAGCAAAGTTAGAGTTTCTTTCCTGTTACAAGGAACCATTGGTACAGTTTTAGTAAGAAAGGACAGCTGAGACCGCTGGCAGACCTATCAAGATTGTGAAGTTATGTGGACAAGCCTGAAGTGTCTACTTATTGACCTTTGGAGAGTATAATCTACATGACTCATGACTCTGATAATGAAGAACAAAAGGTTTAGGTACAATGATGGATTAGTAGGGACAGCTGTGATATCTGTAATAATAGAGACATGTATGATGTCATCACTGTGTAGTGTTAGAGATTGATTGCAAACTAATGTACAATGGAGCAGAATCCAATAAAATGCACCCTTAATCCAGTATTCACAAATCTTAATGCCACCTTTAAAAAAAAAAAAATGTTCCTCTGTGTTTTATAGTAACTATCAAGCTTATTGTGCCTCTCTAAAGTAAAATGTCTGCTTATGTTTAATTATAAAAACTGTCTGGGTTTTTCTGGTTTTTTTTTCTTTTCAATTAAGTGGTCACTGCCAGGCCATTAGTATTACCAATGAAAGTGCTCAAGGTACAGCATCAAACATATACCCTATTTGATCACCATTGCATTTTTTTTATCCATCAAACAGCATGCTTCCTCTGTCAGTTTTTTTTTTCCCAGAAAAGGAGAGAGAAGATTAGCACTTGCTTATCTAAATGCATTTCTGCACCTTTTTAAGTTGTTTATTGAACCCACAGCAAAACTTTTTTCACTTGCATAATGTTTTATTATTACTATACCATAAAATTAATAGGTTATTTAGCCTGCCCTGTAAATCCTGGAAAAATATATTAGATTAGCATTTTTCTATTAATCTTGCCCCTCAAAATAAGCAATAAAAAGAAATAAAAATTCTAGGCACACCAAAATAGTACCTATGGAAACTGCCAGTTATCGCACAAAATCAATCACCATATAGCTCCATTGCTGAAAAAATGATGAGTGTTTTGGCATGTAGCAAGATGGATACAAATTTTAGTTTTGTTAAATATTTAAAACCAAAGTTTTTATTGTGGAAACATATTAAAACACTGCAATATTTTACGTTCATTATGATTATGTGAATACCATAATTATGGATTATGATACACATATATAAATGTGTGTGTGGTGTCTGTACATTTGTGTGTGTTTGTGAGTATATATATATATATATATATATATATATATATATATAAAATGTTTTTGTATTATTTCAATAACATACTACTGCCTTCTAAAAATAAAAAAAAACAAAAAACCTTATACTCCAATCGGATCCAGAATTGTGCCATTCTCTTCCACCCTTAGTTTTCTGTTTACTTGTTTGGGATGAGTACATAAGCACTGCAGTCAATCATAACAGTCACAACCCTAGTCATGTGGGGTCTACACATGAATACTTGCAAAGAAATTCTTTTTTTCTCAATTACAGTGCCTCCACACATCTCACTTTCTGTTTTATGGGTATATAAAGGTCAGGTTCAACAAATCCCCTTAACAATATGTTTAAAAGAATACCCAGATTTTGTGTTATGCTACTTAAATCTGACACAATGGCTCACATTTTAAGAGGATCTATACCTTTTTGTAGATTTGTGACCGACCATAACATGTCCTCTTCTGTGCTTGAGAGTAAACAAAAGTCATATCCATCTGAAAAATCACTTTGTCTCTTTATACAGAAAAGCCCTCCGTTTACATTTGAGAGTTAACTTCACAGATGTGGGACCTCAAAATTCTGCCTCACAGCCGCTAATGTTAACTGATATTCATATGGAACCATGATGGAAATGAGTTGAACCTTAACCTTTTAGAAATAATAATCAATGGATGAAAAAAGCCCTTGATGTAGTCAATGATGGTTCTTTGTAATAGTCAAAGTCAGATTGGTGGTATCACCCTGTTCAGAAGGGTAAAAAGTGACGAGGTTTGGTGAGAAGGGTTTTCTTAAAATGATTCTGTTTTTTAAAGCCTGGAACCTATTTTAGCAAAGCACCCTCTAAAACAAACCCACCCTTTTAACCTCGAAAAGCAATTTTCAAGCCCTTTCTAAGTGGTTTTTTTGTTTTTCTGAAAACCTTTCCCCGGAACATTTTTTTTGTCAGGAATTTAAAAGATAATTTCTATTTTAAATTTTTCTCATTTGGGTAAAGAAAGAGAACTTAGGGTTTGATCTATTGACTTATTACTGAATCAATGAATTTACTGGCTCTATGTGCTGGCAAAGTACCAAAGTGAGCACTAAAAATTTGGTGATCTGTGTGGTTTTAAGTTTAAAAAAAGGTACAGTTTAAAAAGGTCTTGCAGTGAACAATTTTTTAAAAATTTTAAAAATTTAAAACTAAAGATGGGCGAAATTTATTCTAACGAATTTGGGAAATTTGTTTTTGAATTTCAGGAAAAATTCCTCTGAATGAAATCGGGAAATTTTGGGTAAAATTTCGGTGTGGGAAAAATTGTGTTTTCATTGATTAAAAAAGGCTGCGGCCATGGGGGGTTTCAAAGGGGCCCAAAAACTCTGGGGTAAGAAAGGGGATTTGCCCCGCATACATGTGCAGAGATGAAGCCAATCAGAGACCCCCCAGGGTTTTTGTGAAGTCCCCCTCCACTATATAAGTCCGGAACGACGCTGGGGGCTCACACTTCTCTCACTGTACCCGATTTGGGAAGGGGGCTGCTGGGGGCTGATTGGAAAAGCTCTAAATGGGAAAAAATGATTTTTATACAGCGATTTTTTTGGGGGGTGTCCCCCGTTGTCTCAGAGACTGCTTCTCTTTAAAAGTTCTATTTTTGATTTGTGGGGTTTGGGGTCTGAAGTTCCCGTGTTCTTCCCAAAGCCGCTGCTTTTCCTTTTTTAAAGCTACTGCTCCAGAAAATTGAAAATCCCAAAGGGGGGGGCTAAGCCTGTTCCTGTTGTATTCATTTTAAAGAAACAATTTTTTTAAAAATACAAAAACCACTTTTCCCTTTTGGCCCGCTCAATTTTTTTTTGCGCAATTTAAAAATCCAGGGGGTTAAATTTAAACGTTGTTCGGCGTTGTGTTATAAAAGAAACCGTTTTTTTTTCACCCCCAAAAAATTCGTTTTTTTCCCCGTAGCCCAATTTACAAACGAAGGGTTAAATTCAATTTTTTTTTCCCCTTTTTGTGTAAACGTTTTAAAAAAACGCCAAATTTTAAAAACGGGTACAAAGCTAGGAGTTTTTGGTTTTTCTCATTGGGTTTTGGGGCAATTTTTCATCCGGGGGTTAATTAAAAAGGGGTTTTTCTTGCCGGGGGTTACTAAAATTTAAAACCCTCTTTTTACCGCCAAAAAATTTCATTTTTCCTGTAGCATAATTTTACAAACGGGGGGTTTTTTACCCAATTTTTTTTCTTTTTTGTTTTTCGTTTAAAAAAAAAAGCCATTTTTAACCCCGCTACCCAAAAATCGTTGTTTTGGTTTAAAAAATTTTTTGGGGCCCCCTTTTTCATCCGGGGTTAATTAAACGTTGGGTTTTTTTGCTGTGGGACCCAAAAAAAAAACCCTCTTTCCCGCCCCAAAAAATTTTTTTTATTAGTTTAAATTCCCCAAGCGAAAAGGGTTTTTTTTCAATTTTTTTTTCTTGTTGTGTTTTGGTTTAAAAAAAAGCCCTTGAAAGCTAAAAAAGCTCGGTTTTTGGTTGCTCAATTGTTTGGCGCAAATTTTCATCCAGGGGTTTTAAATTTAAACGTTTTTTGCTGTGGTTTACTAAAATAAAATCATTTTTCCCCCCAAAAAAAAAAAAAATTTTCCTTTGATAATTCAAAAGCGAAGGTTTTTTTTTCAATTTTTTTTTTCTTGTTTTGTAGCGTAAAAACACGCCATTGTAACACGCCCAAAAAAAAAGTAGTTTGTGGTTGGTCAATTTTTTTGGGGCAAATTTCTCAGGGGTTTTTTAACCTTGTTTTTTTGCTTTTGGTGGGCTAAAAAAAAAAAAAATTTTTCCGCCAAAAAAAATTTTTTTTCCCGTAGCATAATTCAAAGCGAAGGTTAATTTTTCATTTTTTTTTCTTTTTGTGTTTGCGGGTTTAAAATTTTAAACCACGGCCCTTTTAACACGCTACAAAGCTCGTAGTTTGTGGTTGCTCAAATTTTTTGGGCAATTTTTTTTCCAGGGGGGGTTAAATTTTGCGTTGTTTTTCTGCTGTGGTGACTAAAATTTAAACCCTCTTTTTACCGCCAAAAAATTTTTTTTCCCGTTGATAATTCACAAGCGGGAAGGGTTTTAAATTTTCAAATTTTTTTTCTTTTGTTTGTAGGTAGAAAAAACACGCCTTTTAAACGCTCAAAGCTGGGAGTTTTGGTTGCTCAATTCTTTTGCGGGAAAATTTTCTCCCCGGGGGTTAAAATTTAAAGGGTTTTTCTGCAGTTGTAAATCAGTAAAAGAAACTTTGTTTTTTTACCCCCCAAAAGAAAAAAATTCTGTAGCATTTAAATTATTTCCGGGAAAGGGTTTAATTTTAAACCTGTTTGTTTCTTTTATATTCAAAAAATACAAGAGTTTTTTAAATGGCACATACAAATCAAAATTTTTTCCCGCCCATTTTTTGGAGCGCCCAAATTTTTATTCCAAGGGTTTTCCCAAACTTCTTAGGGGGTTCCTTTGTTGTCAAATACAGGGTGTGTATTTTTTTTATAAAGATATCTTCAAACAAAAAAGTGTTGTTTTCATTTTAGAAAAAAACAGTTTTTGGGCAGGGCCCGAGAGGGCGGGCCCCTGGGGTGGCGAGGCACAAACATTCCCCGGCCCAGGTCGCGCCAGCAAGGGGCGTGCGCAGGGGGGCAAACCCGGGGAGGGGCCAACTGCCCCTGTTTATCTAGCGGCCGTGTGCTGCTTGAAACCCCAAGGGGTTTTTGATTGGGGTTTAATAGGTATCCAAATTCTTCCCCGATGAAATTTTGGAAAAAACACAGCCAAAGTCAGGGGAAACGTCAGACACAACCTTTGTTGGGAAAGGCCTGGGAGCGGGGGCAGGGCCCTAAACCCGTCCTCAACCCGCCTCTGTCCCATCCGGTTTTCCCTCAGCCAGAGGGTCTACTATGTGGTCTGGGGGTCGGGGCCCCCTATATAGCGAGGAATTTAACAATTTGGGGGGGGCAGTCAGCAGTTTCTTTGGGAGCGGAAAAAAATTTGGGGGCCAAAAAATCCCCTTTCTTCTTGCGGGGGCGGGCCCAAAATATAATGTTGAAAAGTGGGGAAAGGGTGGACATTTTTGTGGGGGTCAGCCACTGCATCCAAGACCGGTGTGAGGGGCAGCAGTGACGATGAAAAAAAATAGATGATGTTTTAGGGCCCACCGCACTTTGGGGGCCGGGTGAGGCAAGGGCCCTTTATTATCGTCGGGAAGAGGGCGTCGTTGCGCCTTTAAAACAGCGGGGCACCCGCAAGGGGTTGTTGGGGGCCGTGAGTTGCAGGGTTAACCCGCAGGGTTTTAGGTGGGAGCCAAGGGCCACGGGGGGAAAAACCCCCCTTGCAGGTCCAAGAAAGTAGCGGCCAGGGGGATCAAAAGGGGCAGCGGCGGGTTGTAGTCACTCAGTGCGGAGCCGGTTGGGGGTTTTAAAAAACCCATATCGGCGGGTGGCAGTACTTTTCTAAGGGCCCCCGGGGGAGCCGAAAATGGGTATATGTAGAATTGTGGGCAGGAAAATGAAACGGGGGCCCCGGGAGGTAAAGGGTTTGGGACCCCCGGCCCTGCGTCAAAAACATTTCAGCGTCCCCCATAGTTGGCCCGGGGGGAAAACCGGGTCGATGTTTGGGGGTCCTTTCCTTTCCGCCGCAAACAACAGCGCAAGGGAGCGCCTAGTGGCCGCTTTCCAAATTTCAAAAAAAGTCAAGGGTCCCACCCCTCTGCAAAAGGGGCTGTTTTTTCTTTGAATCATTCCTGGTCAAAATGCCCGGGTCCCCGCTTAACCCCTTTTGGGGCCGGCAGTCGTTTTGCGAGGCGATTGCAAAGCGCAACGTATGCGTTTCCAAACCTTTCCCAAGGTGCAAATAGCGACCGTGCTTTTTTGTCCCAATTGTTGGGTAATGCAGTCCCTCTCTTTTTCCCAAAAAGGGGGACCTGCAACGTTCAGAGAACTTTTTGGTTGTTTCCAAGCCGGGAGGAAAGGGGAGTTTAAGCCGCAATTTCTTTTTCAAAAAAGGGAGTACCGCACTTCATAAATTTGTTGAACAGGAAGGGGGGGCCCCTCCTTGAGCTTTTTCGGTTTGTTTTCAAGGTGCACGGAGCACGGCGTCTGGAGTTTAAACTTTCCCGGTTTTAGGGCCAGTACATTCCTTTTTTGGCCCACTGGGGGAATGTGTTCCTGCCCCCGGGACAACCAACAACTTGGACGGAGGCGGGCCCCTTTCTCCTCCACGGGTTTTCAAAAAATTTCGGTCCTGCGCCCAATGTCGCCTCCTCCTCCACCACACCAAACCAAACCTCCACAAGTTTAAGCTCCCTCCATAACCCCATGTGTAGGGCACAGCGGTGTCAAGCAGTTTTTAAACCCCCGGTTGCCCCGGCGAACCCAAAAGTCCCCCCCGGGGAGGAAATGTCCGTTCATGCAAACAAGAAATCGATGTGTGGCTTTTTCTGCGCCAACTGCAAACGGAAAACCCTGGTGCGGGAAAAAGGGAGTAAAAATGGTGTCCCCACGTTGAACCCGGGGGGGATGGTCCAATCGCCCCGCTTTGGGCACGTTTTTCAATCTGGGGTTTTGAAAAGGTTCCTGAAGTCTTCCACCGATTTCGAAGATTTTGAAAATTGCCAGGAAAAATGTGCATGACTTCTTTCCCTTCCTTTCAAACAGAAAAAAACCCTCCCCGGTTGCAGGGCAGATGGCCTCCCCCCAAAACACTTGGTAAAGCGATGTTTCCACCCCCTTGGAATTCCCGGGCCCGCACATGTTGGAGGACCGAAAGGGAAAAGACCCGAGAAAAGGCCCTTAAAGTTTTTTGATGATCCCGGGGGGACAGGGAGTACCCCCTGTGTAACTTCGATGTCAGGCAGTGGCAAAACATTTCCCTGGGCACCCGCCGTTTGTTGAAGGGCCCTTTGGAAGGCCACGGTTTTTTGTTAGTCGCCGGATTTCGGGATTTAATTAAAAGTCATTCCTGCTTCAAAGTCCTGGAACAGTGCTGAAAAAAATTTTTCTGGGCAGGGGGGTGGAGAAGTGGCCCACTAAATTTTCCCCGGGCCCATGAGTCTGGTGGGGGAAAAAAAATGGAGGAGGACTTGGAGGGAGAAGGAAATTTTCTGGTTTAAATGATGGATTTTCTAACCCCGGTGACAAAAGAGGGAGGAGCAGGGCAGCTGGAGGGGGCGGAGAGGGATGAGGAAGAAGGGAAGATGGGCCGCAAAACCCCGTGGGAGTAACAGTTTGGGATGGGGCAGGGAAACCCCTCGGGTCATTGTGCAAAATGGGGCCCCAGCTGATGATTTGCCTGGCAAATGACAGCCGAAAATTTGTCAGCATCCCGGGAGGGGATGACTTCTGGGTCTCCACCTATTGGACCCCCGCTTTGGCCCCAAAAAGGGGGCCTTTTTTTCCCCGCTATTTAAGGGGAGGACAAACTTAAAAAAATATAGAAAATTTTTCCCTAGTCGTTGGCCGCGGGGTATGTGCGGAAAAGTCCCTCCATCTGACAGGTCTGACCAGGGGGGGTTTTTCAAACGCCCCACGTTTCTTTCTGCCGGTGCTGGGGGGGTAGATGGGGGGGGGGTCGGGCAGTAAAGCTCCAAACAGCGCAACCTAAGGGTTTGGGGTCCGGGGGTGAGCCGCTTTCTTCATGCCTTGTGAGGGGGCAGTCGCCAAAAAGGGTGGAGGAAAACCCTAAAAACCCAAAAAGGGGTTTTTGGCCTTTCTTGGGAAAAGAACTCTGCCCCCAGTTAGAAGTTTCCCCTGGACTAACTGGGGGAGCCAACCTTGTGTTGGCCGCAACTTGCCGAGTTTGAGGGGAGAAGTGTCCTGCCCGCCAGTTTGAGCATTAGAGCGGGTTTTTCAGTGCGGCGGGGGCCATCGTACCCCAAGGGAACCGCTTGCCCAGGGGAAAATGTGGAACGACGACCTTTGTCAGTAAATTCAGGCTGGTCGGCCAGGTTTTACGCACCAAGTTTTGGCGCAGAAAATCACCCTGAGCCTCCCCCAAACTGTGAGAATGAATCTGGGTTCAAACTACCTCCCTCAGCCACACATTGCTCCCAGTTTCCCCTCTGCCCCCAAAACCATTTTTTACCGGGGATGGTATTGCCCCCCACCTCCACATCTGTCATTGTGCCACTGTCTCCCCCAGCTGCTGCTGTGGCTGCTGCCTTACCCCACACTGTGCTTTGTGCCACTCTCTGACCTCTGCTGTTGCCCCTGCCCCCGTCCCCTCCACTCTCTGTCTTTGTGCCCTCGTGGCTTTTTCCGTTTTTTTCCCCCAGAAGTTTTTTGGCCACTGTTGACCTCATGCGCTGCGCCGTCACCTCCACTCTCTGTCAGTGCGCCACTCTGGGGCCTACTCCTGTTTTTGCCACCTCCAGAATGTCATTGTGATACTGTCTGACCTCATGCTGCTGCTGTGATGCTGCCGGACCTAACACTGTGTCATTGTGCCACTCTGAGGCCTATTCCTGTTGTTGCCACCTCCAGAATGTCATTGTGGCACTGTCTGACCTCATGCTGCTGTGGCTGCCGCCGTCACCTCCCCTCTCTGGCACTAATGTTGCCACCTGAGCTCTCAGCTTGTTTTTTTCCAGCTGTTGCTGCCATGACTTTATCAGGCAACATTCCCGCTTCAGTTTTTTGGTCAGTTTTGCCCTCTTAAGTGCCCAGGGAATTTTATAGTGAAGCGATTCTAAGAGCGGTGGCAGTCATGTGCGTGTCATACTAAAACACAACATTGTATGAAGTCCAAACCAAGCTCCCTCTGCATATTTAAGCATGGCACAACGTTCTACAGCACCCTGCAGGCTCTGTGCAGCCTGGAAATAGCTGTTTTTTAACGTGATTCGTCCCGAAGTAATTCGGAACTAAGTTATTTTTTGTCGGGAAATTCGGTGAAGTGAGCGAACCGAATTTTGAGAAATTCGCCCATCTCTAATTATAACATGCTATACCTGTGCAATAATAATATTCATTACAGGATAACCTTAAAAATTTATCAAAAACGATCAATTGCCTTAAAGGGGTTTTCCAGTTAAAGCAAATAAAATTGTGATAAATATTTTACATCTACCAGATAGATTTTGTATACCAATTTCTCAAGTTATTTTATCCCCTTACTGACATTGGGAAAATGAGTACATCTTAATGCCGGTAAGGGGCTTTGTAGTGGGATCTACATAGCCTGCGTGTGTTAGCTGCTAATTGCAGCCAACACTCGGCAGTTACAGTGCAGGATGGTACTGGCACCATCGCGTGCTGTTTAACCCTTTAGACAGCACGGCAAAGATGGCCATGGCGTCTAAATCAATGAGAAATGGTGCCATTCCTTACTTTGATTGGGATGCCCACAGCGAAATTGCGGTCTCCTGATTGGTTAACATGGTAGCTGGAAGCCTCATGAGTCGCTGTCATGATTTCTGTTTTATTACTTCCTGCCCCAGGCAGCAAGTAAAAAAGGCCTCAGCGTTAAAGGGTTAAATTGCAGTTTCTGTCATGAACAGAAACTGCAATGCCTTGCCAGATCTGTCACATAGTGGATATCGGTGACTGAAAGATCTTATAAACTTGCAAAATATATTTTCTGGCATTTGGACAGAAAAAACTGCACTGCCAGAGCATCCAGTGTGGATGTTTATATAATCTTATTACTCCTTGTCCGGGACATGATCTCATCCTCAGGAAGTAAACAGTAAGAGCTTCCATTCATTGGCAGCAAGCAGATATTTAAAAAAATTACAGAGTATGTAAGTTAATTGCTGACTGTTTTTTTATTCTTTTGAAAGGTTATGTACTGAAACTAGATAACTCTATTAAACTTGCATATATCATGGACAAAATTGTTGGTACCCTTCCGTTAAAGGAAGAAAACATCCAGTGGTCACTGAAATGTCTTTCCTTTAATATTAATTTATTATGACTGACAGTTACACGTTAACTAATTATTCAAGTTAACATTTTTTACATAACAATATCTGACCTGTTGGGCCAGCTCGAAGTGCACACCGGGACGCTAGTGATTCCCCATGGTGGGCCCGAAGTTCCACCGCCGACCAGTTGCACAGCTGCAGGGGCTGCAGTGGTCACATACTAGACCTAGGCCTATAAATACAACAATCACAGCTGGCATCCGGCTGTTCAGTTCCCTGGAGGCTGCGGTGTAATGTGTTGTCATCGCGCTGCCTGTTCTACACCATTAGAGTATAGCTTGGCTTACGGTCTAATAAACGCTGGAAATAGCGTCCTGGAGCAGGTGATGTGATGATGTCACAGCGTCTCTCCAGATTCAGAGAAGAATGGTTTGGTGGGAAGGTATTTATTATTATTTATTTTTTAAAAAGAGGCTCCTGTATACCTGTCTAACTACTTAGAGGGGCTGTATACCTGCTTACCTACTGGAGGGAGGCCCTGTATACCTGCCTAAGTACTGGGAGCAGGGCTATGTATCTGCCTACTGGGAGGACCCTATATATCTCCCTACTTACTGAGAGGGTCTATATTGGTACCTAAAGGGGAACTATATACCTTTCTACCTGCTGTGTGGACATTTATACTGATCTACCTACTAAGGGAGCTTATTTACCTACCTATCTACTGAGGGGACCTATATGCTCATTGAGGGGCTAGTTAATTGGGGATTATATACCTCATTACCTACTGAATGAATCTTTAAACTTACTGATGGGGCCTATTTACCTACATTCTGAAGGTACCTATAAACCCACTTACTGTGGGAGGCCTATATACCGACCTGCCTACTGCGGGGCATGTATAACTACCTAGTTGGGTCCTTTATATTTACCTACCACTTACTGGGGTACAATAACTGTGTGGGGCACTAAAGGGGGCACTTTTACTATTTGGGGCAAAATGCATGAGGAGTTTAATAGAGGTGGGAATTAATAGGGAAGTGCTGGAAAAGAGTGCAGTCTAAGATGTTTGCGTGGTAAAATCTATAGGAATTAGTGGCTGGGAGAAGACATAAATGTGTTCTGGTCTGGATGGAGAAAAAAGGAGAACAATTCCCATCAAAGGAGATGTCTCCTCTGCGTCCCTGATATCAGGGGTTATTTTGCTTCTGTGTTATGTTATTGCTGTATTCACGTGGTGGTGACCTGACTATCTGTGATTGCCAGTTTTCTGACCACTCTGTGGTCATTATATGGCGGTATTGTAGGTTATATCAGTGCTTTAATAGTGGCAGTGTCTCTGATCATAAAAGTGAGTGCACACCTGTCCCTGACCCTGTGATTAGAGTTTTTTGGAACTGCTTCTTTCTTGCTTGTGGTTATAGTGTTGTCTGTTTTAGAAAGTGGTGAGGTGCGTGACTGAGGGAAATTTTGGAGGCACATAGTGTATGTTGGCTGATGAGGGTTTTGTGTCGGCTGCTTTTTATTTCCAGTCCGGCCCTGCCTGGCATTGAGTTTACCTTGCGCTTTATTTCTCAGTAGTACTACAGCACCATTCACATGATAATTCAGAAATAATAATTTAATAGAAATAGTGAATAAACGTTGTTATCACTAATGTAATAAAGAGGATTAAATATGTAAAATTATGTCTTGGAGTTTTACTTAAGGCTTTATTTTGTTGCTTTTGAATGGATAAACTCAATAGATCCATTTATTAGTGTCACGGTTCACGCCACAGACCGTCGGCGTGCCCGTGTCTCTCATGTCCCGGCCGCTGCTGCGACATCCCTTGGGTCCTGGTTCTCTGACCCACCATGTCCTGGCTCATTCCCTGCTGAAGCCGTCCACCATCTCTGCTTCTCAGCGCCCGGTGCATGCCTTTGTGGCACACCTGCTCCCTCTAAGGGCACGCCCGCGTCATTGAACTCGCATTTATTGAGACAGTTCTTCTGTTCTGCCTGTAACCTCTGACCCCTGGTACTTAGGATACCTCCTACCTGTACTCTTTGTCCAGTTCAGTTGTTGTCTTCTGGACTAGAGCTTGACCCTTACTTGTATATCAGCCTGTACCTGTACTCTGCTAAATATATTTTGGCACCCGTCTGGTGACTCTGTCTTATGTTTGACTGCAGGATCACGTGTTATCGCCTCAGTACCGACGCTTGCCTTTGGCTACCCACCGACGGCACGCCAATCTGTGCCATGCAGTTGGGCCCTGGGATCCCACCTGGATACTCTGCGGTCCGTGCGCCTTCGGCATATGTTTGTAAACTGCAACCATCAATTGTAGGTAAAATGTTATAAAAAAGGAATCCAACAGACTGAGATTGATATCCCAGCAGAGTTTAATCTACAGCTCATACTATAAAAATATATGCATGTGAAACTGTCTAAATTGTTCTGACATTAATTTACATTCAAGATCTTATGATGTATGGCAGATTTTGAATGCCCCAGTTCTAAATGTTAAACAGGTAGATTTCCACTTGTGTCTCATGCGCTTTTTAATCCTTTGATATGGCAGCCTGGATATCTGCCCTTATTTTGTTGTTCTAATTTTCTCGACAGGCACCGCAGAAGGCATAACCACAGTATGAAATAAAAGCCCGATATTTTCTTCTATCTTGTAAGTCAGAATTCTTATCCAGCGGTTGTATTCAGAATCATCAGGCCAGCTTGGAGTCTAATTATACTGCAGCTGGCCTGCAATTGAAGCATCCTGTAATGAAGATTAAGAGTTTTATTTGTTGTGATGATTTCAAGTCTTGCTTTTACTACATATTGTATATCTATATATGTCGATGAATATAAAAAAATGAAGGCGGAAAAAATTTGTGACTCTCAAATATATGTATGTATGATGACCATCAAATCTGCTAAAAGTTACATGTTGAAATTTTTAAAATAATGACCTTGTCTAAAAGAATGTGCGCCAATTATGGTTAGAGCTTGCTGTACTGTTTACTCATTCAGTCAAAACACTGCAATACACTAAAAATCCAACTGAATTGAACGACAGAAAACGTAATCTTAAAATTGGCCCAGTAAAATAGTAGACTTTATTCCATTATTAAAAGTAGGTAAACATGTACAAAAAGCCCCCAAAACACAACCGCGGTAGAAAAACTCATTGTGCGCTTCAACTAAAACAGTCCCTTTTTTATAGCAGCTGACAATCCTTACAAGAACGCCATAAATAACGCCCATAATTTGGCTCCCCCATTTGCGTCACAAAAAAAGATATTTACTTACACACGACATACGAGTACATCCTAGAGCCGGTAAGGTTCCATGCAGTGGGATAATCCTACAAAGGAGGCTGGTGTCAGCTGTTATAATTTTAACCCTTCATATGCTACAGCAATCACGGCATCTAAATGAATGAGATACGGTGCCATTATGGGACACCACTTCAGGTTTTGCTATTAAACCCTATAATAACATATTACACCTCTGGCTAAAGAGGCAGAAATTAAATAATGAAAGCCAGTGAAAAACAATATGGCTGCAGGACTAATGAAAGACCAGAAACTATAGAAGTGGATTTAGCTATATATGAAAAGATTTTATGAGAATGCAACTATTGACTAGCAATATTATGTGAGGGTTGGAGTTACACTTTAACTTGAAGCTGCATATAAATTAGGGCCCCTAAGCAACTCGTTTTTCTTCTGTATGCTAATCAGGTTAAAGAAAACACAAAAATTGTATTCTGTTATACAGGGTATCCATAATAGGAACAGAGCAATGTAGACTACCATGCAAATTTGTCTTGCAAAAAGAACATGCATAAGCACCCTCCCTTTGACACATTCTTTATCCAGGTGCCATTTAGGAATACAGTTTATCCACCTAAATCGCTGCAAAGAACAAGTGCAAGTTCTGCAGTCCCAAGACCTAAAAATCGTTTAGGCTAAAATCATATGGCATATTTTTCCTATATACAAATACACTGTAAAATACAGCAAAATTTCAGTGTCTGAAGGATGCAGATTAGATTCTTCCAATAGGAAGACACTCAGAATCGCCAAGTACTTCCATTTGTTTATTTATTTTTTAACACATCACATAATCCATCACACAACGAGTAATGTACTTGATTGGCCATTGCCCAAACTGCAGTTTAATGGAGTTGGCCACCTCATTTTTTATTACCATAATAAAGCCCATTTTAAAAAAAAAAAACCTTCTACTTCCCTCCGCTCCGTTCCAGAGCTGTGCCTTCCTCACCCGACACCTGTCTTCTGTTTTCTTCTGTTGTCTGAGTGGGAATGTCACTGCTGCAGCCACTATTTGCTTCTGATTGACGTCACCGTTCAGAATTGAGCTGGCTACAGTGGTGACGTTTCGTTGGCCCCAGCCAAAAACGAACTGAATACTGGTGAGGAGGACCAGCAGATAAGAGGTTAGAATTTTTTTTCCTTCTATTCTCCTGGCCTCTGCGCCATACTTAGTTAAAAAGAGGAGACAGACAACTCCCAAAATGCTAATTGGCAACATCCTTTTTCTAAATTGGATCGCAGTAGCTGCAATGTCATGGTGTATCCATGTTATCTTTAACCAGAGTTATCTTTAACCACAGTGGCAATATGGGCCAAGCTATACTCTGCGGTGCCACCTACATTGTGCTGAAATTAGAATTAAACATGGTGAAAGTTAATGGAGCAAGAAAGCATAGCAGGTGATGTCATTTACTAGAGTTTGCCCATCAAAACTCTTCTTGAGCCAGTAGATAAGCAACTGAGGAACAGAGAAGATGAAAGCATTTATGTCCTGATCAGTGCCTTGTATCCTAATGAGCAGTCAAATCATTTAACCTTTACTACAACATAAAAATTCATTCAATCCATCACAAATATTTTTTAGATTAAAAAATAAATAGAACCTGTGTCCGTAGTGAGAACATTCAACCTATCGAAAAATAGGTATGAAAAAACATAAATAAGATATCACAAAGCAAATAGTTAAATGACAACCCAACAGCATCAGATATATAATTTTATGTCCCACCACTAAACATAATCCATGGTGAAACTTACATTTTTTAGGAAAAATTTTCAATTTAACTTCCATTGTGTCTATTCTCATGTAATATATGACAGGAGATCAACTGCATTTTAAATATTATGGCATTGAGCTCATAATATATTACACAGTACTGAAGGACAGCTCATCTCTAGAGAATATGCATTTCTACTGTCAGAGAACAGCTGCCAGGCAAAACAGTTTTATTAGGTTTTTGGAGCTAATAATTAACAAATATAGAAATGATAATAGCTGATTAAGTATATAAAATATTTAAAAATGTGGGGGGGGGGCGGTTGTACCATGAAAGAGGTTACAATCATTCCATTACAAATGATAGAATGCAATAAATTTTGAATATTTACCTTGACTTAATCATGTTATGTAATGCTTTAATTCAATTGTCTTTATTTCATGTTACAAAAACATTGTGTGACCCACTCCCAAAATTGCCCACAGAAACCACCTAGATTCATGAGTAAATACAGGCCCCGTGTTGATACGGATTGACTTTTTTCATTTTTAAGATATTAAATGAGACTGAAGGTTTAGTCAGCAGTCCAATTCCTAACTCTTTAATAGCATGCCTACATAACTTTACTACTAGCACCAATAGTAGGAAAAGCCCTTTAAAATATCCTAAACTGGTTTTAATCAGAATTACTATCCAGTTGGGAGTCTGGCTGTTTGCTTTAAAGACAAACAATACATACAGTTGAAACCAGAAGTTTACATACACTATATAAAAAAAACACATATGTGTTTTCCTCACTATCTGACATGATTAAAAATTGTGAGGGAGAAATGCCACTTAAAAGCCAGATTTCTGTTCCAAAGGACCATGATTATTGCTGTATCTCACAGCAACATGACCCCAAAAATTATAAATAGAACTTCTCCGCCACAATAAAAAATGGTTGATGGAGAAATGCCACTTAGAAAGCCACATTACGTTCAAAAGGACATAATTTATCGCTGTATCTCACAGCTAAAAACCATGACAATGCAAACTCTAAGATAAATGATAAATAGAATAACGTGTTGTCATGAAACCTTGCGTGTCTTTTACAGTTCTCCTCACAGCAAAACCACAAAATGAACTGTTGGGAAAAGAGAATAAAAATGCATTAGAGAAATGAACAATTTAAAAAAAAGTTTTTCAAGTGGGCCATTTACGTTTGAAAGGAATGTGAAGTAGACCGGCAACTAAACGGTGACCTCCGCAATTGGGGCCACAACATCATCAGAGAACCATGCCTTGATTCATCTTAGATGAAAGTCAAACGATCCACCATTATCTGTGGAAAGCCATGCGATTGTCGAAATGACTCTCCACTGTGGCTGAAGGACCACTCAGATATACGCTAGGCTTGGGCAGACAAACCTCTAGCGTGGCTCAGCACGTCGGGCCATTCGTCCCATTTTTGGGATACATAAAGTCTATTAGTGGTCGGAAAGGCACATACAGAAACATCAGTGTTTGAGTCGCAGAAAGTCGCGCACCATGTCTTAAGCTGTCCTTGATAGTTTGGATGTGTGCCCAGCTTGCATCGTTGGTGAGGTGTAAATAACGATTTCCAGAGGTCACCCATTAGGCTTCTGCCACCATTGCCTGCTCCTGCTGCTGGCTGCCGCACGGCCTACATTGGCACTCTAACTGCGTGACCACGTGCGCTGACGTTGTCCAGCCGCTACAATTGAAGAACGTAAAGCATGACGCAACAGATGTCTCCATTGATCAATCAGCAAGGTCTCCATTTCCTGCATTTTACACTCATTTGGGTGGTGAAAGGAAAGTGCGATTTTTGTTTTGTAAAACCGGGATCCAGGAGGGTGGCCACCCAGTAACTGTTGTTCATTTTGAGGGCCTTAAAGCGAGATCATGTTTGGAAGAAATGGACATGCCAAGCACTCATGTGAAGATTGAGCCTTGATTTCCCAAGCCTCTGTCGAGGGCACAGCAAAACCTGATCTTCCTCATCTTCCTCCTCCGCCTCAAATTCATGCCAACCTCTTTCCAAGGCAGGGACGTCGGTAACATCGGTGTCTAGGAATACCTCCTCCTCCTCCTCCGCTTCCTCCGGCACAGCTTCAACACAGCCCTGACTTGCCTCAGATGATGCACCCTGAGAGCTGATGCGCCGCCTTGCACTAGCTCTGGACCCCGAACCACTGCCTAATGAAGACCGATAAAATTGAGAAACTGTCGGGCCTTGTGGATTCGACGGAGAGAAAGGCTCCGTGTCCGTCTCCTCCTCCGTCGCTGGCGGGACCTGATGTTTCAGAGTGTCCAACGATCGTTCCAGAACTAAGATCACCACAATGCTCATGCTGACAAGGGCATCGTCCACACTGACCATTTTGGTGGCTTCTTCAAAACTGGCAAGGATGGTGCAGAGCTCTTTCACCTGCCTCCACTCTCGGTGGCTCAACACCCCGAGGTCCGCACCGCTGCTTGTCAGGCCATGTGTCACTTCGTACTGCGTAATGGCATTGCGCTGCTGCCACAATCGCTGGAGCATGTGAGGGTGGAATTCCAGCGTGTTGCCACGTCAACAATGAGACGGTTGACGGGGAGGCCGAGCTGACGCTGCAACGCAGCCAGGCGGGACGAAGCAGGGTGCGAACGGCGGAAGTGCGAACTCAGACCCGGGTAGCTCTTTAGAAATTTCTGGACGACAAGGTTCATGACATGTGCCAGGCAAGGGATGTGCTCCAGCCTACCGATCTTAAGGGCGGCCAGCAGATTTCGCCCGTTATCGCACACCACCTTGCCTGGCACAAGGTTCTTGTCACCCAGCCAGCGCTCGGTCTCGTTGCGGAGAGCCGTCCACAGCTCCTGACCTGTGTGGGGACGGTCTCCAAGACAGATTAATTTCAACACGGCCTGGTTTCTCTGGGCACGTGATGCCACCAGAGGACCTTGGGGGAAAGAGCCCTGCACCATCCCTGCGGTTTTGAAGAGCGTGCGCCGAGCCTGAGAGCCACCGTCACCCCCAGAGACATCCACCCAGCTCACCCAGTGAGCTGTCACAGAGATATAGCGGCCTTGGCCGTGCTTACTAGTCCAGTGTCGGTGGTGAGATGGACTTTTCCGGACACAGATGCAGACAACGCGCTTGAAATTTTAGATGACACGTGGCTGGCCAGGCAGGGACGGCTTTTTCTGGCAAAGAAATGCCTGCTCGGCATCTGGTATTGGGGGCATGGGGGCATGATGTGGCGGAACCCATCTGTGTCCACCAGACGGAAAGGCAACTTTTCCAAGGGCCAAAAGCCTGCAAATGCCGACATTCAGCTTTTGGCTTTGGGATGGTTTGGGTTACATTGTTTCTTCTGCTCCCAAACCTGGAAGACAGAAGGCTGGGGTGCTAGACTGGCCGCTGTACGGCGTGCAGGTCGTCAAACTGGCGGAGAAGAGAAGGGGTAGGATGGGTCTCTGGTGGTGCTGGTGGTACTCGGGCGACGGTGGAGGCTGAAGCGGAGGCTGATCCCTGATCATGACTCTGAGAGACAGGGGCAGCTGAGGAACGCTTGTTGGTGGCGGAGGAGGAGGAGGCGGAGACAGAGGGTGTGACATGGTTGGAGGGCCCGGCGTCGGTCTGGCCTTTTTTGGCCAAGTGTTGCCTCCATTTCAACTCATGCATTCGCTGCATGTGACTAGACATGTTGGTGTGGTTAACCACCTAAGGTTCTTGCCTCTACTTATGCGTTTACGGCAAAGGGGGCATATGACATCGCTGGGTGAATCAGAGGCTTGCTCAAAGAAGGTCCAGGCTTGAGAGGTCCTGGACCTTTTTGACGGCGATAAGCGAGGAGCGGGGTGTCCGCTGACCGTGGCTGGCGGAATCATATCAATGGACTTCTGCGACCGCCCTCTCCCTTTTTGAGGAGGAACCCGTACTGACACTACCCCATCGTCTTCCTACTCGTCCAGTGTTTAAGCGCTCACAAGCAAATTCTGTGAAATAGACCACGATGGATCCGCAATGTCGTCATCATCATCAACACAGGTGACTTCGTCGTCCTGACATTCTGCATCCAGGAGCTGCGGGCTACAAGCAAGAGGGCACTGCAAAGGCGTTGCCGACCGCCCGGATTTTTGCCGATTGACCGGCTTCCTTCTCCTCCTTTGATGGCATCAGTAACTGGGCGTCAGAGCAGAGAAAATCATCCTCTTTGGCCTCTTGATCTTTTTAAAAATTTCCCTTTTGACCCCGACCCCCATTTTGGCATCAAAGAGGTTTCAAAAAATGGATTAACACAGTTTTTGGGTACAAAGATTGACATTTGTGCTGCTTTTATGTTGGGACCCCGGGTCTGAAAGATGCTGATTATTTACATTTGTTGGGGCCCCCCCGATGGGAGGACGAGGGTAAGACTGCTGGGTTTCAGGTTTGCAATTAACCACCCGAAGGGCAGACTGGGGACGCTGTTGTTACTTGGGGATTCACAAAGGGGGCCCGCCCCACGATTGACAGGGCCCCGACCCGGGCCTGCAACTGAAGATCCGCTGGCTGCGTGTTGCCGCCGCACGGAAGGAGAACCTTCTCTAACCTCCACCCCCTTTCCCTCCCCCCCCTTTTTTCTCGTTTACCCCCTGAATTTCGCTCCTGTTCAGAAAAAAAAAATTTGAAAGGTATGGAAGAGTTTTGGAAAGTCTCTTTTTAAAAGACGGCAAATCAAAGCTTTTCTAAAATTTCCCTCAAATCAAAAAAAAATTGTTGGATTAAAATTTTTTAACTGCAAGGTGCCCCTAATAAAACAAAGCTGGCCTGCGCCAAATGAAAAAAACACCTGTCTGAATTTGTTTACGGGAAAAAAAAAGGTATTTTTTGGGCACCTATAATTTCACCTTGGTGACTACAAAATTGCTGATTCACATTTTAACTACAAAGTACCCTCTTCAACAAAGTGGCCTGCGCCAAATAAAAAAACACTATCTAAAATTTAAATTCGGATAATAAAGGTATTTTTGGCCCCTTTTTCAATTCCCCCTGTGGTCTAAAAAAATTCTGATTACATTTAACTGAAAGGGTCCCCTCAATGAAAAAGGGCTTAGTTCCCCAAAGTGAAAAAAAACGATCTAAATTTTTATTGGGATAAAAAAAGGGGTTTTTTTTGGCACCTAAAAACCGTGCTGACTAAAGATTGCTGGATTCTAATTTTAAATGCAAGGTGGCTATATCAACAAAGCTGGAAAAGGGGAAAATTAAAATGAACACCTATCTGAAATGTTATTGATAATTTAAAAGGGAGTTTTTGCACCCAACAAAGAACCTGCAGTTTTAAAAATGGTATCCTAATATAAGTTCAGGTGCCCAATATCCAGGAAATTAAAATTTTAATAGAAAACTTTAATAATAAAAATTGCAGTGCAATGCTACACTAAGTCTTTGGGGAACTATATCCTATTCTTTATAGAGCTTGTCTGTGTTCGCCCCGCGTCCCCCCCCCCCCCACTCCCCCCTCGTGACTTTACAGCGGAGATGCTCCTTTAAAATTCTCTACCTAACACATAAATTTCCCAAACTCGGGTCTAACAAGTGTAAGGGTCCCAGCTAACAGAAGCTTTCCTGTGAAAAAAATAAATAATTTCGTGATGTTTGGACACAGGCAGAGCGCATCCTAGCTAGAACGCTGAAGACATGTTCCCCTGAACAGGAAAGGGGTGTTCTATTTAAAACGAGGCATGTGATTTTTAGAATCCCAACCAAACATCCCAGTCATGATCGCACCCATCCACTCTGGGCCATTCGAAGTGATTTGCTGGCCCCAAAAAGACAGGGAAGCCCGAAAAAGGGGCGATATTAATAGATGAGCACAGATTTTTAAAACCCAAAAAATCCAAAGATCTAAAAATCAGATCAACATAAAAACTGTGCCGATTTCAACTTTGTCGATAATAATCGCTCAACACTACTCGGGACACATCAGAGAGAGACTACAAGAGGATAGACCATCAACCAAAAAGGCAACAATTCAAAACAAGTGTAAAATAGGGGGGAAGAAAAGGGGAGCAGCCAGCCGGGGTCAGAAACCCACCATCACCCACCAATTTTACACAACGGTCAGGTGGCTTAAGTACCAGCTAACACAATCTGGCATAATGGTCAGACTTGCAGAACTTAAACCAATCCTCCCATGTTTGTAGGAACCTCACACCATCACCCAGTAAGTCACCTCCGTATCTCCTCCCATCTTCAGATTTTATGAATCACCTCAAACCAAGCCGTAATAGAGGGGGGAGTCGAGGCGCGCCACAGTCTGGGGATAATAGTCTTTGCAGCATTAAGCAAGAACGTTATTAACCGATTTTTCATCGGGCCTGAAGGGCCCCGGATTATCAAGAACAGTACAATTGTCGGGTCCTTGTCCAGCTTCTCACCCGAGATCAGGTCTATTACATGGAGTACTTTAGTCCAAAAGGGCTGCAAAGATGAACACGACCACCAGATGTGCAGCATCGTTCCCTCCTCTTTATGGCATCTCCAGCACATATTGGTAACAGAAGGGTAAAGAGAGTGTAAGAGTGAGGGGACTCTATACCAGCGGGAAATAATCTTGTAGTTTAATTCTTGGGTTCTTATCGAAACCGAGGTTTGACGAGCTAGAGTGAATGTCTGAGACCACTCCTCTTCGGAAAGCTCCCTAGAAAGCTCTCTCTCCCACGCCCTTTGGAAATGGAGTTTAGAAAAGGTCTCAGCCTGTGTCATCAGACCATAGGTCCTCAACAATAGGTGCGTAGAGAATGGCAATTGAAGACACCAGCCCTCGAGAGAGGAGAGAACTCTATCAAATGCGAAAGGCACATGGTAGGCTGTACACAAGCTGCGAAGTTGGTAATAGTGTAATCTCGAAAACTTAGGGCATTGGAAATCAGCTTTAAGCTCTGGGTACGTTTTAATTGTACCATTACTATACACATCTCTCCAGACACCAAATCCCCCTATCTCCCCCCAAACCAAGGCTCACAGATCTCAGTACCTCTGGGATTCCAGGATTCACATTAATAGGGGTGAGCGGGCCTCCCGGTTTCAAGATGGACAAGGAGGAAGGATAGGATCTAAGTGTCTAGGCTACTGTTTGCGCAATAAGAGGAAGAGAAACCAAACTTGTATTGGGGAACCACATAGGAGGAAGCCAGGGGATTGCCGCTGTTGGTGAGCCGTACAATTCGGCCTCAATTTGAACCCAAGACTTATTCTGGGAGTTGTGGAGACCATCCAGGATTCTGACTGCCTACGCTGCTGGGTAATAAGTCTGAAAATTTGGAACCGAGAGCTCACCCTCTGCTCTGGGTTTCATCAGTATGGCTCTGAATACCCTAGGGTGCTTTTGTGCCCATATAAAACACATAATCAGGCTATGCAATGAGCTGAAGAAAGGTTTAGTAAGGAGAATCGGTATAGTCTGGAACAGGTACAATAATGGGGGCAGAAGATTCATCTTTACAATGTTGATTCAACCCAACCAGGAGAACTTTTTTTTTTTTTTTTTTTTTTATCCTACTTGGAGAGGTCGATCCGCATTGAGTTCAAAAGGGGTGAAAAGTTAAGATCAAATATTTTAGTAGAATACGCAGGTATATTAATTCCAAAATATTTAATTGAGGAAGAAGCCCATGAGAAGGAATAATTTTCCTTAAGTCGGACCACTTCTCCCGGGGGAAGGGTAATATTTAATGCCACACTTTTGGCCATATTCACTTTATGATTGCTAAATGACCCAAAGTTCTTTAGCACCTGGAGGATGGAGGGGAGGGAGATAAGAGGTTCCGTGACATAAAGTAGCAAGTCATCTGCGAAAGCTGAACACTTCACATTAAGATTGCTACACTTTATCCCCCGAATGGAGGCTGTCATGCAAATATCCTGGAGCAAGTGTTCCATGACAAGAGCGTACAATAGAGGAGAGAGTGGACAACCCTGCCTGGTACCATTGCAGATGAAGAACGGAGTGGAAAGCAACCCATTAACCCTTATCTGAGCTTGTGGATGATGATAGAGGACAAAAATCTTATGAAGGAGGATCGGACCTATGCCAGCTGTGGAGAGAGCCCCTGAGAGGAAGGACCAGTCAACCCGGTCAAAGGCTTTCTCCGCATCCAAAGAAAGTAGGATGCAAGGAATTTTGGACCTACGGACATATTAATTGGGTGAAATTTTAAAGATTATCTCTTGCTTTTTTTGGGGGGTAAACCTATTTAAATTGATGGAGCGACTACTTAAAAAAAGGGGGTTTTGGGCCCAAAGCAATTTTTTTTCGCAAAGTTTTTTGGCTCAGTTTTAAATTTAAAAGAAATTGGACGGTAGCAGGCCAAAAAGGGGATCTTTGCCCTCTTGGGGGATGACGTGATGTGAGCTCTGAGGAACCCCGGGGAAAAGGGGGATGGGGGGAAAACGGGTTGAAACAACACTTTGGAGGGTTAGGTCCCCCTTTAAATTCTTTATAATTTTGGCAGTAAAGCCATCTGGGCCCGGCTTTTCCAGAGGTAGAGGGGTGATAGCCTTTTGGAGCTCTTGTGGAGAAAAAGGGGGGTCCAAAAAATTGGCCCTCTTTAGAGAGGGCGTGGGCCGTGCGTGTGGTTTTCTTGCAGGGGGGGAATGGGTTCCGACCCAAAGATGGTGGGTTTTGGGCGGGGAGGTTAAAAGTTTCGATAATATTCGTAAAAAGGTGATGTTTTTCCCTTGGTCAAAAAGAACCATTCCCCCTCTGCTTTTTTAATTTGGGGAACAAAAAGAGGGCTCTTTTTTTCCCCTTTAATGCTCACCAAATATTACCGGTTTTTGCTCTTTAATAAAACCTCCTCACGTACTCATAAGCTTGTGCTTACGCTCCATAAGTGCCATAACCTCATTATGCAGCTTGTGCAAAATTCTCAGGTCCGATTCAAAGCCTGAGACCTTATGATTGGTTTCCACAGAGTGAAGCTCCGTTATTAGTGATTGGAGCTTGCTTCACTTTTAGTCCGCGCACCCCTGCTTAATCAGAAACCCCCCATGACGCACATCAAAGCCTCCCATTGAATTGAGGAGTCTTTGGTTTCTTTGTGATGGACCTGAAAGTTGTGATGGAGGCTTGAAGCTCCGGCACGCAGAGAGAGTCCTGGAAGAGGGACTCATTAAGCTTCCAGGTAAATGGTGGGCGCCTGAAGTGCGGAAAAAACAAGGGGCGCAGTGACAAGGGCATGGTCAGGTGAAGCATCCATCATCTTGGTGTCACAACAAGGGGGGGAGAGCTGCTTTTTGGGCAAAATATAGTCACTACGACTAAATTTAAATTTTTTGGGGGGTTAGAGAAAAAGGGTAGTCCCTCTCACCCGGGTACAGATTGCCCGACATTTTAGAGCTGCAACATGTAGCAAACATTTTAAATTTTAAGTACTCAGGGGGGGGTGGGGGATCGCCCCCTTTTATGTGTCAAGGATAGGATGCAGAGCTAAAATTTAAATTTTCCACCAGTACTATTTGACCTTGCGCAACCCCCGTAGGGGTTTGTCCCAAAACCTGGTGGAAAAAGGGGGATTTGGCCGTTTAGGGGGCATAAACATTTGCAATGGGGGGATGTGGCCCCGAAAAAATCCCTTTTTTAAACGTTCCGCTTCACATTGCGTAGGTGTCAAGACTTGGAAGGGGAAGGATTTATGAATCAGAATTGCCACTACTCTTGTTTTCTGGGCAGGATTGCTGCTATGGTACCAGGCAGGGTAGTATTTGCTACACAGAAACTGTTCTTGATCCCTCAACAAATGCGTCTCTTGAAGGCATAAGATATGGGATTTTAGCTTGTTCATGTGATAGAAGAGTTTAGACCGTTTTTCAGGCAGATTTAATCCCTTAACATTAAGGGATATAACTAGTGTTGAGCGATTTATCGACAAAGTTGAAATCGGCAAGGTTTTTATGGTGATCGAAAATTTCCAGATCATGCGATAATTAAGGTTAAAATCTGTGCATCATCTATTAAGGATGCGCTTTTTCACAGCGCTTCCTGTAATTTTGGCGGCCAGCAATCACGATTACAGATTAGGAGCAGGGTGAGATGTGTGTGCGACGTCATCGACTGGGTTGTGTAATATGGTTGCGAATTGCTGGAAAAATCACCATGACCTCGTTTTTTACATGAAACCAGCGTTTCCTGTTTCAGCCTCTGTTGGTCTCAGCGTCTCATAGGGTTGGATAGGACCTAAGCGCGCTCTGCTGTGGCCAAACAGCTCTCAGCGAAATTTAGTCTATTCTGCACAGAGAAACCTCTACTATCTAGCTGTGATCCTTTCCAAATTTTAGTTTTAATTGAGATTTGAACATTTTATGTAGTTAGCTAGAAGGATTTTAAAGCAAGCATCTACAGCTGTAAATTCACGGCGTGGGTGGTTGGGAGCGGGGGGGGGGGGGCCCCCGCGGGCGAAACACAGACAAGCTATATCTATTAAAGAACACTGGATTAAAAGTTCACCAAGACTTAGTATGTAGACATGTAGTGGACATATCTAGTATTATTAACAGTTTGCTAATTAAATATTCCTGGATATTGGCAGCCTGAACTTATATTGGATACCAATCATTTATAAGTAATGCAGGTCTCTTGTTAGCTGCCATAACTCCAACTTTTTATTAGTCAGTATACATTTCAGATAGGATGTTCAATTTTACCATTACACCTTAGTGACTGTTGATATATCCACCTTGCACTTAAATTACAAACCAGCAATCTTGTAGTCAGCACAGGTTGTTTGTTGCCAAAAATACGTGTATCGTACGAAAAACATCACTGTTACGTGTTTTTTTGACTTTTGAGCACCCAGCACTGTTCAATTGACGCTGACAGCATCAAGTAAATCTTAAACAGCAATTCTATATTCACCACAGGTGAATTGAAAGTGCAAATAATAATGTTTATTATATCAATAAACATATACAGTTAGTGTTTTTTGACTTTTGAGAAACCCTGGCATTGTTCATTGACCGCAGCTCCTACGTTAAATCTTAAAACAGCAATTATAAATTCCACCACAGGTGAATTGAATAGGTGCAAAAAATTCAGTTTATTATATCAAACATAAGTTACGTGTTTTTTGACTTTTGAGACACCCAGCATTTTCATTGACGCAGCATACTAGTAATTCTTTAAAACAGGCATTGTCTATTTTCACCACAGGTTGAATTGGAAAGGTGCAAACAAATACGTTTATTATATCTAAAACATAAACAGTTACGTGTTTTTTGACTTTTGAGCTCCCAGCAATGTATCTTTGAATGCAGAACTCTACGTAAATTTAAAACAGGCAATTCTATATTTACCACAGGTGAAATTGAAAGGTTGAAAAAATACCGTTTATTATCTTCAAACATAAGATACGTGTTTTTTGGACTTTTGCCAGTCTGGATTTGTTGATAGGAAACCTTGCAGTTATTTTGAATCAGCAATTTTTGTTTTGATTAGAGGGATTAGAGAATTAGCTGTGATTTGCAGTTCTTTTATAAGAGACTTTCCAAAAACTATTCCATACCTTCTCAAATTTTTATATTTCTGACATGGAGCGAATTGCAGGTGGGTAGCGGAGCAAGAGGGGGGTAGCACAATGTGAGGTAGAGGTATGAGACGAAGGTGCTCCTTCCAGTGCTGGCGACAACACGCATGCCAGGGTCATCAGTTGCTGGACCGTCTGGCCGGGTTCATCGCTGGGTCGGGGCCCTGTTGAATCTAAGTAACGGGATATCGTCGCCAATTGTCCTTCAGTGGTTAATTGCACCTGCATCTAGCAGTCTTACCTCCTGTCCTCCCTGTCACGGCCACAAATGTCGTCCTCAGCATCATCTGCTTCCGTCCAAAACATGAAGCTGCAAAATGTCTACTCGTCGATCCCACCTCTGTGGATAATCCTTTGTCTTTGATGTCATATGCCGGTTGGGGTCAGAAGGCATGTTAAAGATCAAGGAGGGATGATTAGTCTGCTCTGACGCCCAGTCCAGTTACTGATGCCATCAGAGGAGGTGAAGGAAGCCGGTCAATCGGCAAAAATCCCGGGCGGTCAAGCAACGCCTATGCATTGCCACTTTGCTTGTAGCGCAGCTGCAGCTTCTGGGTGCAGAAAAGTCAGGACCGACCAAGTCACCTGTGTGATGATGATGATGATGATGATGACGAACATTGCGGATCCATCTGGGTCTTTTTTTCCGCAGAATTTGCTTATTGCGAGCCTTCATCGGTGGACGAGGAGGAGACGATGGGGGTAGTGTCCAATGCGGGAGTCCGCACAAAAAGGGAGGGAGCGTCGCTTGGTTCGCAGAAGTCGCTGATATGACTCCGCCAGGACACGGGTCAGCGCAAATCCCGCTACCTCGCTCTTATCGCCCGTCAAAAAGGTCCAGGACCTCTCAAGCCTGTCCTTCTTTGAGCAACCTTACTGATTCACCCAGCAGATGTCATATGCCGGCCTTTGCCGTAAACATAAGTAGAGGAAGAACATTATGTGGTTATCCACAACCAACATTGTCTTGTCACATGCAGCGATGCATGAGTTGAAAGGGAAGGGAACACTTGGCCAAAAAAGGCCAGACCGACGCCGGGCCTCCAACCACTGTCACACCCTCTGTCTCGCCTCCTCCTCCTCCGCCACACTACAAGCGTTCCTAGTCTGCCCATGGTCTCCAGTGTCATGATCAGGGTTCGCAGCCCCGTTTTCAGCCTCCACCGGTCGCGGGCAGACGACAAACACGCTCCTTTGGCGAGTACCACCAGCTGATGAGCCAGCTCGGGCCATTTCGTCATTTGGTTACCCAGAAGTCTTTTGACCACCGAGACCCATCCTCCCCCTTCTCCTGTCGCCAGTTTGACGACCCTGCACGACGTACCCCCCCCCCCAGGCTAGCGCCGCTCTCGCCTCGCTCTAGCCAGCCCAGCCTTCTGTCTTGCCAGGTTGGAACAGAAGAAAACACTTTAACCCAGAACCAATGTCCCAAAGCCGAAAAGCCCTGAAATGTCGCATTGCCAGCCTTTTGGCCTTGGAAATGTTGGCCTTTCAGTCTAGGTGGGACAACAGATGGGTTCCCCACGTCATGGCCCTCGCTGCCCCCAATACCAGATGCCGAGCATAGTGACATTTCTTTGCTCCAGGAAAAAAGCGTCCTATGCCTGGACAGCCACGTGTCATCTAAAATAGATCAAAGGCGCTGTTAGTCTGCATCACTGTGTCCGGGAAAAAAGATCTCACTCTCACCACAAGACGACATGGACTAGTAAGCACGGCCAAAGGCCGCTATATCTTCTGTAGACAGCTCACTGGTGAGCGGGGGGTGGAGTCTCTGGGGGCGGTGACTGGTGGCTTCAGGGCTCGGCGCACGCCTCTTCAAAACCGGTCAACGGGATGGTGAGGGATCTTTCCAACTAAGGACCTCTGGTGGCATCACGTGCCCAGATGGTACACCAGGGCGCCGGTGTTGAAAGAATTAATCTTGCCTTGGAGACCGTCATACACACAGGGTCAGAGGAAGCTGCTGAAGTTCGTGTGGAAGTGCCCTAAAGCAACGAAGGATCTCCGAGCGCTGCTGGGTGACAAGAACCTTGTGCAGGCAAGGTGGTGTGCGGTTAACCGGGCGAAATTCCGTCTGGCCGCCCGTTAAGATTCCGGTAGGCTGGGCTCATCCCTTGCCTTCGGATGGACATGTCATGAACCTTTGTCGTCCAACCAAATTTCTAAAGTGTACCACGGGTCTTGGACTGCACTCGCTGAATGAAGGCTCGAGGTCTGGTTTGCACTTCCGTACCGTTCGCCACCCTGCTTGTGCCCGCCTGCTGCGTGTTTTGGCAGGTCAGCTCGGACTCCCCGTCAGACCGTCTCATTGTTGACGTGGAACACGCTGGAATTCCATACGCCTCCACATGCTTCAGCGATTGTAGGCAGCAGCGCAACTTGCCATTAGCAGTACGAAGTGACACATGGCCTGACAAGCAGCAGGTACGGACCTCGGGTTTGTGTTTAGAACCACGTGAGTGGAGTACAGGTGAAAGAGCTCTGCAACATCGCTTGCAGTTTTGAAGATGGCCACCGAAATGAGTCAGGTGGCGGATCATATGCTCCTTGGTCAAGCAATGAGCATTGTGGTGATCTTATGATTCTGGAAAATCGTTGGAACACATCTGAAACTACGGTTACCCGCAGCGACGGAGGAGGAGACGGTCTCAGATGGGACACGGAGCCTTTCTCTCCATCAAATCCACAAGGCCCGAACAGTTTTCACATTTCGATCGGTTCTTCATTAGGCAGTGGTTCAGGGTCCAGAGCTGAGTGCAAGTGTCTTGCGGCGCATCAGCTCTCAGGGGGAATTTGCATGTCAGCAAAACAGGCTTGTGTTGTAGCTGTGCCTGGAAAGGCAGCGGTGGAGGAGGAGAGGAGGAATTTCTAGACACCGAGGTTACCGACGTCCCATGCCTTGGAAGAGGTTGGCGCGAATTTGAAGGCGGAAGGAGGAAGATGAGGAAGATCAGTTTGCTAGTGCCCCTCGACCAGAGGCTTGGGGAACTCAAGTCTCGTTCTCTCACATGAGTGCATGGATGCTCCATTTCCTTCCACATGATCCTCGCATTAAGGCCATCAAAATGAACAACAGTTACTGGGTGGCCACCCTCCTGGATCCCCTGCGTACAAAACAAAAATCAGCACTTTCCTTTCCACCCACCCAAATAGAGAGTTTAAAATGCAGGAAATGGAGACCTTGCGGTCAACTGGAGACATATCTGTTTGCGTCTGCTTCACGTTCCCCAAATGTCACGTTGGAACAACATCAGCGACGTGAGCAGTCAGTAGAGTGCCAAGCTAGGCGTACGTAGCGGCAGCTGCAGGCCAAGGTGCAGAAAGCCCTAATGGGTGACCTCTGGGCAATCTTTGTTTACCACCTCACCAACGCATGCAATGCAGGGCACAATCCAATCTCCACACAGCATGTCCAAAATTAAGTATCATGGTGCACGAACTATCAGGTCTCAACACCGGATAGTTTTTTTTTGTGGCCATGGTTTGCCCGGAACCAATAGACTTCTGGGTTTACTCCAAATGACGAATGGCCCGGTAGCTGGCTTGGTCACGCCCATAGAGGTGTTGTCCTGCCTGCAGCCAGCGGTCCATATGCTGTTGCGGAGCCGTCAGTCAAAGCTGGAGGAGTCATTACAGACAACGCATCCGGCTTTCCACAGATATGTTAGATGCGTTATGACCGCTTTTCATCAAGAGAATCAGGCGAGATCCTATGGTTGATGTTGTGGGCCCCAATTTGTCGAGGTCACCGATTAGTTGCCAGTCTACTTCACATGTCCTTTTCAAACAGATAATATAATATGATTCCTCTGTTGAAGAAATTTTTCTGCGTTGATTGAAATGATCATTTATTTCTTGCTGCAATTTTTATTCTCTGTTTCCCAACAGCTTCATTTTGCTGGTTTTTGCTCTGATGAGACTGTAATAAAGAACAGCAGGTTTCATGCACAAATCGATATTCCATTTACTCACTTTATCTAAAGGAAGTTTTCGCAATTTGTCATGGTTTGAGGGCATGTTTGCATGTGAGATTGACAGCAAATAATCATGGGGTACTTTGGAACAGAAATGTGGTTTTCTAAGTGGAAATTTTTTTCCTCAAAATTTTTAATTTGGTGAGAAGCCCAATTTAAAATTTTTTTGGGGTCATTTTTGCGTGAGATCAGCTATAACCCAAGGCCCTTTTGGGAAACAGAAATGGGGGTTCTAAGGGGGCATTTCCTCCCCACAAATTTTTTTTAGTGGCTGAAAAAATCTTATTTTTTTAATTTTTTTTTGGGTCATGCGCTTTGAAATGCGCAAACAAAACAGGTAAAATTAAAAAAAAAATGTTTTTTTAAAAACCCAACATTTGTTCTTCAAAATTGTAAAGGGTGGCTCAAGGGTGATGGGGGCTGTCAGAAACGGGAAAGGGGGTTTGGGACCCTTTTAAAAGGGACCAATTTAAAAAAATGATTTGGGTTTTTGCGATCTTTAACAAAAGCTATAAAAATCCCGTTTTGAAAAAACCATTTAATACAATGAAAAAAAGAGAAACAAAGAATGGGGGGATTCCATCCTTTTTTAAAAATGGTTTTCTGGGAAATTTAAAATACTAAAAAAAATTGCATGTCCAAAATAGCGGGTTTAAAAAAATTCCTTTTTGAAATTTTACCAAGGGGGGTACAGGAAAAAATGGGCCAATGTAGGTTAAATTTTTGAGGGGCATGGGAAAAGAGCAACGGACCCCGAGAACAAAGTACCCGAGACCATTTCCTCCAGCCGTTGAGTAAAATGGGAAAAAGAATGCCCCAAAATAAAGGGCACCTGGGTGTAACAGGAGCCCTTAACCACCAGTATTTCCCAAATGAAGCTCAAATTGGTCCCAAAACTCAAAGGGGGGGGCAAGCGTAACCCCGGGATTGACTGTTTTACAGAGGAAGGCTGGGTTTCACACTTTGCTTCCGCACTCTGCTTCAAACCGACCCGTTTGTTTCTTTTCTTTATAAAGGGCATTTTTTAAAACCCGCGTGTTAATAGAAAGACGGAGCCAGCCGGGCTTCACCGCACCCACGTAACTCCGGGCCCGGGGCATGCTTGGGAAGGGGTCCCAGGAAAAAAGGGGGGAATTTTTTTGGGGGACACAATTTTCCCCCTGATTTAAGTAACATGATGGTTCAAATTTTATAAATGCCCTTTTGGCACTTTTTAATTTGTGGGTGATGCATTTTAAGGGTCAGGGTGTGGTTTCAAGCAGGGAAAAAAAATGGGTACCCGTGACTTTTATAACCTAAGTGTTTGCCCAAGAATGAGCACGTATCCAATTTTACGTTTGGATGTTTAATTTTCAAACTTCTCCCGCCTTGTTTGGGTGTAATAAAATTAAAATTTTTGTTGCTCTCACCCCTAGACTTTAAAAGGTATCGCGCATAATCGATTCCACTTTCGAAAAAAACCCTTTTGATACGGGGGGCCGAACGGGTCGATCTCAAAAGCCAACGCAACCGCTCAAAAACTAATTAACCCTCAAAGTAAAGCAATTTATAAAGCCCGGGGGGAAACACACAAAGGGGGCTCCAATTTGGGGCCCTTGACAATTTTGGGGGCAGACCCCGACTGGCTGGGGAGAGTGAGACGAAAGAGGGGAGAAACAAAAAAGCTGTGGATAACTTGGCCTAATAAACCAAAATATGAAAAAAAAAACAATAGAGCAGCCCAAAAACTGTGGTAACCAAAATGCCAAAAAGGGCAGAAAGAACCAGAGCGGGGGGGGCCCCACAAGGGGCCCCCGCTAGGGGGGGTCCCCACGTGTGAAAGCAGGGTATAGCACCAGAGCTCCATTCGGGGGGTGTTCAACTGAAAGGTAAAAAGGGGGTTAAACAACCATAAGAGCAAAAACAGAATATAAACAGCATATCATGCAAAAACAATTAGCGCCCGATTAAATATCTAAGAAAACAATGAAAAAGAATCTCAAACATGTCAGGTGACCCATAGGGGAGATGGGGGAGAAGAGCGTGGAGAAAAAGAAGAGGGGAGGGGAAGACTAAAGGTCAGGTCAAAGCAAGACAATCACAGGTAGCCATCTCACATATCCCAGTACTCAGTTCAGCGGGGAGGACAAGAGGGCATAGCAGACGTGTCTGGGTCCCTTCGTCGTCGGCTCGGACGTTGGGCCTTCGGTGGCGTAGAAGAGGATGGGCGGCGATTCATCCGATGTTTAGTGGAAGATGGGCCTGGTGGACTCGGGCCAGCAGCATCGTTCCAATCGGGAATATCCACAAGCGGCAGATCCAGGGTGGAGAGAAAAGCCGGCAGGTCAGCCGGTGATCTGAAAGTCACCATAGAGTCTCCATGTGTCACTTGTAGAGCGAATGGAAAGCCCCAGCAATACTAGATGTGGCGATCCTGAAGAATGGCGAGCAGGGATTTTAGAGCGGATCTCATTCTCAGGGTACGCCTTGAGAGGTCAGGATAGTCCAATTTTATTGCCCTCGTAAAGGACAGTCCCCATGAGGCGGGCCTTCCTCAAAATTTCCTCTTTGATGTTGTAGTGATGAATCCTGCAGATTATATCCCTCGGGTTGGAAGGATCCTGGCTCTGGGGGCTCTGGGCTCTATGGGCTCGATCGAACTCTATGAAAGTGTTGGTAGGTCTGCCCAGTATGTTGTTGAACATTTTCGTGAGAGTCTGGATTAGTTACCCAGTGCAGACCATTTCGGGGAGGCCTCGTAGTCTAATATTATTGCGTCGATTGCAGTTCTCCAGATCATCGAGCTGAGACACTAGCTGATTATGATGCTCAGTCTGGTCGGCCGTTGATGTTTGGAGATTTGTTATAGCATTGGTTGTAGAGTCCTGAGCATTCTCCAAACACTGACATTTCTGTTATAACTCCTCTACAGCTGTCTGGACCAGCTGCATATCCTGGTGCCAAGCTTGCCTTAGGTCTCGGCCCAGCTGTTGAACTTCAGATTTTGATGGAAGGAGAGACAGCAACGCTTGCAGCTCTGGGTGAGATGCCAAGGTTTGAAGTGCCACGTCCAGAGAGGGTAAGGCTGATAGTTGTGGCTCATCACTTTGTCGAAGTGTGGGATTATCTTGTACTTGTTGTGGGGAAGTCACAGCCGCGGGAAGGGGGCTACCACCTCACGTGGGAGAGCCTGGGTTAGAGGCCCAGTACACCTCCTGAACAGTGGAAATAAGTTTATGTCCTGGCCGATCCCAAGCCCTTCCTTCAGCAACTAGCGGGCTAACGTTATTTCTCTTCAGTCCCTCCAGGGAGGGACCCGTGCTGCTGGCAGATGCGGCCCCAGTGGTACCTGTAGCAGAGCGGACCGTTGTGGTTGCATGATGGGGTCTTAACTGCATTGCCTCTAGGGAAGCATTCTCCACCCGTGTATGAGTGACATCAGACTTCGCCGAAGCCTGAGATGAGCCCCAGTGCGCAGACAGGTGGCCAGGCTGTGGCTCGATTCCGGGCTGTAGAACATGTATGGCAGTATTGGATCCAGGCTGTCTATCTGCCACAAGAACCTTAAATGAAGACCCATTGAGAGAAGCATGGGACTTAGGGTCCTCTCTTAAATGGCTATCCCACCTTGACTCCTAAGGGGAGGCAATCTGAGTAGCAGTCTCCCCCTCGTCGCAATATTCCCCAAGCGGGCTTTCTGCAGTCCAGTTCAGGGAGCTGTCCATGTTGGGGTCCGGACCCCCGTTCAGGCCAACCTTAGCAGAGTGTCCCCCCAGCGAGATGGGATGCTGCCCTTGTAATGAGTCCCTTGTGATGTTCTGAAGGGTCATGGCAGAATCAAACAGAGGTACAGGCGTCCCCTTGCTGCGGTTATTGCCGTTTGGGCACAGCTCATCAGTGTCTGTAATGGCGCCCGCCCCTCCTCGTGGTCTGACTTGATGGCAGCTGGGGAACGCGGGGCTGGCTGCGGGTGTTGGCTCAAATGCACCCCTGTGATAGAAAACAAATGTCCCGGGGACACAGACCGTTCCCAGTGTAGGGGAGACAACGGCAGGGGGTTGCTACCGGGAGTCGCGGGACTATCCCGCGGCACCTTATCTACCGGCAGGTGTCCACACTCCGGTATGGGCCAGTCAGGCCGAACGAGGATCCCGGCTCCCAAATCGTCTGCAGGAGCGGAAGCGCAGGAGGTCCGTGGAGCGGTCGGGAGATGCTGCAGCTTGGGTGAAGGTAAGTCACTGGTACGTACGGCTCCATTTGCATCACCTCGGTTCCTCAGCGGGGAGATGGGAGCAGGGGAAGATGGCGCCAAGGCTGGTGAGGGGCGGGAAGACGATTCTTCTCCCTCTAAGTCTTGCAGCGTTGTAAAGAAGTTTGAAATTGGGATTTCTCCCAGAGAAGTAGCCTTTGCAAGTTTTGGGGTCTTTTTACCCCATCTGGGTCCCATTTCTTTAGTAATCTTCAGGCTTTATTAGGGTCCTGCCAGGAGCTCACTCGGTGTGCGTTCGGTCTCTCACATGGCAAGCCACGCCCCCAAAGAAGCAATTTTTCCTGTAGCATAATTCATAACCGAAGGTTAATTAAGCCTGTTTGTGCTTTTACATTCAGTAAAATACACAGTGTTTTAAACGACACATATAAGTAAATTTTTCCTACCCATTTGTGGAGCGCAATTTATATCCAAGGGTTACCCAAGCTTGGTACCGGGTTCATTTGGAATCAAATACAGGGTGTGTATTTATCATTTACAGATATCTTCATCAAACAGTGTCTGTACATTTTAGAACAACAGTATGTCAGACAGAGAGGTGGCAGGCTCTTCAACTGCGAGTGGCAGTGGCACAAACATTCCTGGAGCAGGCCCAGGTCATAGCACAGCAAGGGGATGTCACAGCAGGGGTCACTCGGTGAGGCCACAACTGCCGCTGTCATCTAACGGCCGTGTGCAGACTAGCAACCCATTCGTTCTTGATTGGTTGACTAGGTCATCCACTTCCTCCCAGATGACATCTGACAACCCCAGCCAAGAGTCGGTGGGAACCTCAGACACAACCATTAGTTGGCATGGCCCGGGAGCGGGTCAGCGGCCCTCACTCTGTCCCATCCGGTTCCCTCAGCCAGAGATCTACTATGTGGTCTGGGCTCAGCGCCACTATATATCGAGGATGAACAATTTGAGGAGGACAGTCAGCAGCTACTTGGCAGCGAAGAAATGGGGCCAATATCCCCTGCTTCAGTATAGATGTGGAGAGTGGCATGGGAGGTCATGTTGTGAGAGGTCAGCCTCGGCATACCAAGACCGGTGATGAGGACAGCAGTGACGATGAAACACAAATAGATGATGATGTAGCCGATGGCACTTGGGAGCTGGGTGAAGCAAGGGATTCATCATCATCAGGAGAAGAGGGCATCAGGCAGCGGCGCAGCGGCGCAGCCAGCAAGTGGGTTGTGTGGCCATGAGTCAGCAGGGGAGCAGCAGTGTTAGGAGCCAAGCGGCCACGGGGTAGAAAATCCGCTTCGCAGGTCCAAGAAAGTAGCGGCACAGGGGCTCAGCGAGGCAGCGGCGGCAGTAGTCACTCAGTGCGGAGCATTGTCGGTAAAATCAGCTACTCGGTGGTGTGGCAGTTCTTTGCTAAGACGCCGGAGGAGCAGAATATGGGTATATGTAGAATCTGTGTGCAGAAAGTGAAGCATGGCCAAGGAGCTAACGTTGGCACCACAGCCCTGCGTCAACACATGCAGCGTCACCATCCGGTGGCCTGGGAGAAACGTGGCTCAGATGTGGTGGTCCATCCTGCCGCCGCAGCAGCGGCCAGTGGCATTCTTGCCATTGCAGCCAGTCAAGGCTCCACCACCTCTGCAGAAGTGAGCTGTTTCTCTTTTCCATCATCTCCGATCCAGATGCTCCTGCTCCTCGCTACTCATGGCGCCAGCAGTCGTTCAACGAGGCCATGTTTCTGTTTTTTCTTTGAGTAATTAATTTTCCTTTTTTTGTGTATATTTTGATTTTAATGAAGTGTAGGGACCTGCAATAGATGAGGAGCCGTGAATGGGCTTGCAGGCTTACAATATAGTGGTCATTGTATTAACCAGTACCTCCATGTTTGATGTTTTTCCAGTATGTGAAAATAGTTTTTGTGCCCAACAGTACTGGGGACTGGATGCAAGAAGAATACCAACAGCCGCCCCCCCTCATGCATGGAGGGTGTGCGAGCGGCTGTCTTACGGGTATTTTTGCATCTGTATAGTCTCCCAAACTATGGTACTGTGGCTTTTTTTGCTTTTTTTTGCATGCCATGTGAATAGATGTCAATTTAAGGTGCAGTTTTCTGTCCACCTAGTGGAGAGATGTATGGGTTACCACCTATCAACTGCACCTGGGTATTTTTCTTTAATAGCATGGGGGCGTGTGCTGCCTCTGTGCTGTGTTCAGTCTCATCTCAGCTTTTTAGCAGTGAGTATGGCCATGTTTCTGTTTTTTCTTTGAGTAATTAATTTTCCTTTTTTGTGTATACTATAGAACTTTTGGGCCCAATTTTTGGAGATATATTTAATCAACCAAAGCTGGCCTGGATCTTAAGATCAAACTGTCCAGGAATAAAGATACTTTTTGTCTGATGTCTGCTAAACCTGAGCAATTTAAAGTGCAGATCTTACAGGCTTCTCTCTATGTAAAAAGAGTACAGATTTCACCAGCTGTCAGAATCGGGCACAGTCAAGCCCTTCTAACAACACCAACCAAATATGCACTTGATAGAGCCTGCTTGAAAGTATACAGCATCCCGGAAGGTACAAGAATCACAAATCATGAAAATCTATTCCTGGGACAAATTCCTAAAACCATAATACTAGGTCTTGTGGATAATGAGGGCTTTAGTGGCAGTTATCAAAAAAATCTCCTATGCTTTTATCACTATGACATAAATCATGCATATTTGTATCTGGATGGTCAGCAGATACCTGCAAGACCATCATAACCTGATTTTGATGGCAAATTAGCTATCAAAGAGTATGTTACTCTTGTACATATATCGGGAAAACAAAAATCAGATAACGGCATGTCAATAGACTGTGATGAGTTTATGAAGGGTTATGCTTTATTTGGAATTGATTTAATCACTGGACCAAGAACCAGGTGGTCACTTTTCACTAATTAAAACTGGTAATCTCTGAGCAGAGATATGGTTTGCAGACCCCACACCACATACAGTGAATATGCTCGTATATGCTCTCAATTCAAATATTCTCGAGATAAGAAAAGTCTTGTATTACTTTAACTGAAAATGAATAACCTGGAGTTTACAAACCTTTTGAAAACAAACCCTTATACCAGGTATATATTTGCTGGCATATTCCCATGTGATTTTCTACCACAAAATAAAGTGGTTCAAAGACCGGCTGCATACATTGTAAACATGGACAAAGCCCACCAACAAGGACGCCACTGGATATTAATTATACTCTGTAATAATAAGGATGCAATATTTCTTGACCACTATGGGTTCTCACCGTCTGCAGAGATATTTCCAAATGAATTTTTACATTATTTTTTTTTTTATTAAATTGTAAGAATTATATATCAAGACAATCAACTACAAGACATGACCAGGACTGTCTGTGGACATTACTGTAGTTTCATGCTTTACCATATAGCTAGCGGAATGTCTTATAAACAGATATTACATTTCTTTACAAATGATTTTAAAATTAATGATCATTTGTTAAATGTTTGAGAACATGTGTTCATTAAGGCTGTTAGTATTTAGACGTATTACAACGATTTGATGTAAATGTCTAAATCAGTGAAATATTGTAGTGCCACTAATGTATATTTGTACTGTTTCAGAACCACTCAAGGTAATCCGGATGATGTATGTTTCTCATTGTTAAAAGAAGACAGCGTCGTGTGACACGAGCCATTTCATAAATCTATTGTATCGACTTGAGGTTAGATGCAAACCGTGAAAGAATAAGCCGTCAGGTAAATGAACCTCGTGTTTATTATAAGAGGTGCCCCATCTTTGTATAAAACTTTATAGTCTTTACTTTACTAGTTACTTGTTTTAGAACTCTGTGAAAGTCAGTTTCACATATCCCATTGTTTGAGCATCCTGTGAAAGTCAGTTTTGTTTGATAAAAATAGTGTTAAAAGTGCCAATGGCTGGGATAAGAATACCTGATTGACATTGTATAATTCTATGTAATCAACTCCATGGAAGAGAGCACAACTCCTTATTTACTTATATTCTGAATGGCTAACATTGTAAAGAATACCTGATTGTCATTGTAAAAGATTTTGTAATAAAATCCATTGAATAGATTAGGTGTCTACTGAAACAAATATCACTTGTTGTATACTATTGAGTGTTCAATAAATACAATTAAACGTTGCAAAGTTGTGGTGTTATTTTTCTTCTAGACAAATTAAGAATGGGAAATTTTAGATAAATTAAGAATGGCCTAGGAGAACCATATGGTAGGAAAATAATATGTTGGGGAAGGGAGGAGGGAGTAGGTAGGGGCTGGATTCTAAGGTCTCTTCAGACAACACCTCTAGTATAGTGTAAAGTCTACATTATTCTATTCAGACATGTCCATACAAGCCCCTACAGTCTCTGCACTACGTAATATCCGGGGCCCTCACACACATGCCCTATGCTCTTTAGACTACATCCGGATGTTCAGTCACCATTTTGTGTGAATGTCTCTATCTGTATGTGTGGATTCAGGGAGCTCTTCAACAATGTACCTTACCAGTACGGATGGCAGACTGACAAAGTTAAAGGTAACGTGAATGTTTTGGAATGTCTGAGTTGCTGTCACTACTTATCTGTAAGGCTTTCTGGGTTAATTGAGGGAGTGGCATCAAGGGTCCAATAACAGTCGCCCCTATGTACAGTGATGTTAGTAGTATGGTTAGCATCAGGGTTCCATAACAGACGCCTCTATGTATAGTCATGTTAGTTTCCTTGAAAAATGCAGAAAAAGCAGTTGGGAGGGGGTGGGGGAATGGTGGTGTTGGAATGTGGGGTGGGGGTAAACTATCACTTTGTCGGAAGTGGGCTGTTTGATGGGCGGAATTGGTTTCTTTGATGGACTTAGAAAGGCAGGGTGGCAAAACATATTGTCACTGTTTCACGGGAGTAGAAGTTGGCGTAAAAAATACTCATTTTGCCGGAAGTGTTTGAGGGTATGAAAAGGGGTGGGAAATAAGGGTTGATGGGCGTGAAAAGGGTTGGGAGGTAACGCCCAGTGGGTGGGGTAATCACCTGAAAAAGGGTGGGGCACCTGTCACTTGACAGTTTGACGAAACATATAGATGCTTTACTTTAAGTCCCCCTAGGGTACTTGATCACTAGGGGCAAGATTTTAATTCACTCTTCTGCATTGTATGAACAAGGTAGAGGGATGTAAAAAAATGGCGGCTTTATCACTTCCTGCCTGGAGGAGGAAGGGATAAAGTGGCAGAAATGGCGGCGATGGAAGCTTTCAGTCATTATGTAATCTGATCAGTTTCCCATAATCTCACCACGGGGGTTGTGAGCGGTGCAAAGTTTCTCATTCATTTAGAATACATGGCATCTAAAGGGTTAAATCGGCAAGGAACTGAGCCAACTCTGTTTTCTGCTATTACCAGTGTGTATCAGCTGCATTTAGTATCTGTCACCAGGCTTTTATGTAGCGGGATTCCTGAGAAATCCCACTACACAGATTCTTACAGGCATCAGGGCATAAGGGGAAGACTGTGCCACTAAGGGGTTAATATCTCTGCAAACCTGAATTTAACAGTTCTTGCAAGTACACCTAAGACCATGTCTGTTTTAGACCAGTTCTACAAAGAACTATCACAGAATGTACCAAAAAGAATCTAAGCCTGTATTATAAAGCAAACAAGAAAATCATAGAAACAAAAATCTACGGCTAAAATAAAATTTTAATTTAAGATCTGTTAAAACTTAATATCATTCAATCTGTGTGGACACAATCCACATATATATATATATATATATATTATATAGTATATTCTAGGAAACACACAGAAGAATAATAAACACAGCATAACCAATATACCTCTTCAAAAAACAGTATATACACTGTGGCAGAGGGACTACAGGTAGTTGCCTATTTCTGCCACTAGGTGGAGTTATACCCGAGTTCTATATGCAACATGCCACCAAGGATACCTGGCCTTGGTGGGATAAGAGCCAGCCGCATGTATTGTCAGCCTCACTAAGTGGTTGGCAATGGGGTAGTATTAGTGTGGCTTTTCAGCCGTTCCTGGGTTGGCTCTTATTGGGAGTAGACAATGTGTCCGGTGGGTGTCTACTCCCCATGTTCCAGGCAAGGATTTGGATAGGGCTCGGGTTTCCTATAAAAGGCCTGGGCCTTCAGGTGTACAGGGGGCTTGGTTCGCTTCCTGGAAGTGGAGCGGCGGAGAGCTGAGGAGAGGCTCTTACCCAGAGGCTTGAGGCCAGCAGGTGGCTGACCTCTGAAAGTCTAACTAGTGGAGACTGGTAAAAACGGACTATGTCTGACTGGACACTAGGTCCAGACCTTATAGAGAGAGGAACGCTACATGTGTAGTAAGTGGCCGGACGGCCAGGGTTTTGTTTACTATTTATTTCTGTACACTGTGTGCTGTACTAAAAGAAATAAAACTGGTGGAGACCAGACTTAAAAGAAACCCGGTGTCAACGTGCCCTGTGTTGAAGTGCCAAACGTTCTACCAAAGGACGGTGGTTCAAGAGCGGAATACCCCCAGGACGGTCCAAGATGGTGTCCGGACAAGAATGAGTTGTCACAATACTCACGGTTGCTTGGATCAGCATCAACATCTTCTCCATAAGCTGCTTCACAATCCACCAAGACCAAGGCTATATTGGTACAAGAGGCAAATACAAATTATTCTAAATCTGCCCCTATAAAATTTTATCCATCTCCTGTGACCTCTAAACATGCGGGGTCAGGGCCGTGCCCCGTGACCCCTAACTCCCCAAGAGTATCTTATACCTCCTAAAAAAAAAAAAGAACACCTTTTCAAAGGCAGAGATGTATATCAAACTAATGTGATGTCAATTCCTTTACACACCAAAACAATACGGTGCTAGTTACCGACGCGTTTCCCCCTCTTATGCCCAAACAATCTATGCACAAAGAGGATTCATCAAGGGAGAGAAAAGCAGGTCATAAAAGTCAAAAACTGACAATACAGTGTCAAACTGTGATAGAGCTAGTTGAAACAAATTCCTTCCCAATCGACTCCAGTGATAAGCTCGGCTTAAATAGGGGATTACCACTCCTTCCACCAAAGTCCAACGTATAATTATACAGATAGACAGACGACAATCACAGCATGTATATACGGTGTCCAAATCAACACAACAGCACATGCGCTAGACACACCTGGAATTATGTGTGTTTCAAACAGAGAACTGTGCATGTGCACACTACTGAGCACCCGAGAGTGCCCCCAGTTACCGAGCCAGACATGCTGGGCATTCCATGCTTATCCAACACAAAACACTGCACATGCTACTGAACACCAGAGCATGCCCACAGTTTCACAACCAATCACGTCGGATCTTCCGTGAGTGTCAAACAGATAACTGTGCGTGTGCACGCTACTGAACACCTGAGCGTGCCCACAGTTACAATGCACAGGTGCGCGCTGATATATATGAACGATAGCAGCGGACGCCAATACTTAATGCATGAGCCTGCAACATTGTACTCAAACACCATGGAGAAAATTGCCTCCCTGGTAAAATATAGGTCACAACCAAAAAGCACTACTCAATATGCAAGAACTATAGAATAAATAAATGCTGTCTATATCAGAAATTTCAAGAGAAAGGTCCTTCTACCTAGGAACCCGCAAATTGCAACATTTTATGCCCTCCCAAAAGTACACAAGGGCTTGGTACCTGATGGGGCCACCCAATAGTCTCTGGTATTGATTCCATCTCGGAGGGGGCTGGCCTATACATAGACAAAGTCCTAATAGACTTTGTGTTGTCCTTGCCTTATGTTCGTGATACCGCAGATGTGGTGCTACTGGCCTTTATGGATATAGAGGCATTGTACAGTAGCATCCCTCACCACCTGCTCCTTAGAGCAGTGGAGTTCTATTTGCAGACTAGAAGTGTACAACATAGGGCACATAATGTCTTCATGTTGAAATTGCTCAGATTTGTACTCGCTCATAATTATGTCCTCTTCGAGCACGGACTATTCCATCAGCTCAGGGGAACTTGTTCCTGGGCTGGTGGGAGAGGATGTTCGTGTTTGAGGAGGAAGGGAACCCCTATACTTCAAAGATCTTATATTGGGGTAGATACATCGATGTTGTATTCCTTTTGTGGCAAGGAAGTATGAGTGAGTTTAATACATTTATGAACAGACAACAGACTCAAAGAAATATTCCCAGTCCCCCCTCTCTTTTCCTTTCGGCAACCACCAAGCCTGCGGAGTATTATTGTCCGGAGTGCCCTGAAGGCCCTAACTGAAAATGGCACCTCACCCTGCCTGCAGAACAGGTGCAAGACCTGCAGGCACATCCACACCGCTGAAAGTGTACCTGTCCCACAATCCCAGCAGGTGCACAGAATTAGGGGGACATTTTCCTGCAGGTCTAGCAATGTGATGTATCTGATTATGTGTGTGCAATTTCCCATCACAGGCCTCTGTGTGGGGGAAACAGGGCAGAGACTCAGCAAGCGCATGAATTCACACAGACTCACCATTAATAACAGCAGAACTGATCTTTCAGTGGCACAACATTTCTCCAGAGATGACCATTCTATTGAAGATTTGAAGATTATGGTTTTAATGGGACATTTTAAGACACTAAGGGAGAGAAAGGAATGGGAGTTTAAATTAATGCAAAAATTTCAAACTGTGCAAAATGGGCTAAATATCCATGCCAGCTTTATGTCAAACTATGTATGAACTGTGAGAGAAGACAATTTAAAGAGGAGAAATCGGTCCTAAAAAATAACTTTTATTAAATATAATTTAAAACAACGTGATCTATCTCAAAGAACTCACAAAACACTGTGGGAGGAAAACAACAACCACATGGGTGGGACCAGAGTGATATACAAAACCTGGCCCTATAAACCTAACATACCCCTACCTAACTGAGAGAGATACAGGATGATCGCCCCGATAAGGGCGTTCCTGTCCACAGCCTTACCCTAATTCAAAACCACCCTGTTATTCCTCATGGTCCCGTCCCAACATGTTTCAATCATCCATGACATCATAACATCGGTCTAAAGTTTACCAGTGAGATTAGTGATTCTGGGATTTTCTTCCTTGAAGTGAGGATTGATAAAGAAGCCATAGGTACCCTCATAACTAAAACATTCAGGAAGAGTACAGCCACTAATAGCTTTCGGAGGTGGTAGAGCTACCACCCACCAAGTTTGAAGAAGGGCATCCCAAGAGGACAGTATCTGCGGCTACATAGAATCTGCTCACATATTGAGGATTTGCAGGTCATGTGTTGATACCTGACTTTAATCATGATTATGATAGCAATATTTCTTTTCTTCTGTTTTGTGGTAATAGATAAAGGACAGAGTCCCTTTTTGCATTAGAGTTATTGGTTCCTGATCATTATCATTTGGTCCGGGAGGTTCTGAATAAACATTGTGTTCCCTGCACTACAAAAAAAATTTACCATCCCGAGCACAAATTACCTATAGGAGGAGTAGGTCTCTGGAACAGATATCACCACCCTGTTTTGATTATTTATTTATGTATATATTTATCACATGATGGTGTATCCGGCTCCGCTCTGGTGGGGGTTAGTATATGCATGGAATAGCATTTTGATTTGAAAGGGAATATGTTACTTAAATGTATATTTCCATTATCCATACTTTTGGTATCTATAGAACTGTATCATTATATTTTAAGTGTGATTGTTCTTGGTTATTCCACCCAACAGCTTTTATTTATATTATTCCATGTGTATCTTCTTGTAATTTTAGATTATAACTGCTATTTCTGATATAGACAGCATGTATTTATTCTATAGTTCTTGCATATTGAGTAGTGCTTACAATTTTGGTCCGGACCTGTATTTTTACCACGGAGGCATTTTTCACCATGGTGTTTGAGTACAATGTTGCAGGCTCATGCATTAAGAAGTGGCGTCAGTTGCTATGGTTCATATACACTCACCGGCCACTTTGTTAGGTACACCATGCTAGTAACGGGTTGGACCCCCTTTTGCCTTCAGAACTGCCTCAATTCTTCGTGGCATCGATTCCACAAGGTGTTGCAAACGATGCCAATTGGTAACCAAGGGGCCCAAAGAGTGCCAAGAAAATATTCCCCACACCATGACACCACCACCACCAGCCTGAACCGTTGATACAAGGCAGGATGGATCCATGCTTTCATGTTGTTGACGCCAAATTCTGACCCAAACCATCCGAATGTCGCAGCAGAAATCGAGACTCATCAGACCAGGCAACGTTTTTCCAATCTCTACTGTCCAATTTCGAAGAGCTTGGGCAAATTGGAGCCTCATTTCCTGTTCTTAGCTGAAAGGATGGCACCCGGTGTGGTCTTCTGCTGCTGTAGCCCATCTGCCTCAAAGTTCGCCGTACTGTGCGTTCAGAGATGCTCTTCTGCTACCTTGGTTGTAACGGGTGGCTATTTGAGTCACTGTTGCCTTTCTATCAGCTCGAACCAGTCTGCCCATTCTTCTTTGACCTCTGGCATCAACAAGGCCTTTCTGCCCACAGGACTGCCGCTCACTGGATGTTTTTTCTTTTTCGGACCATTCTCTGTAAACCCCAGAGATGGTTGTGCGTGAAAATCCCAGGAGATCAGCAGTTTCTGAAATACTCAGACCAGCCCTTCTGGCACCAACAACCATGCCACGTTCAAAGGCACTCAAATCACCTTTCTTCCCATACTGATGCTCGGTTTGAACTGCAGGAGATTGTCTTGACCATGTTTTACATGCCTAAATGCACTGAGTTGCCGCCATGTGATTGGCTGATTAGAAATTAAGTGTTAATGAGCAGTTGGACAGGTGTACCTAATAAAGTGGCCGGTGAGTGTATATCTCAGCACGCGCCTGCACCGACTGATTTGGACACTGTATACACATGCTGTAAGTGATTTATCTTCTGTCTGTTTGTATAATTATACATTGGAATTTTGTGGGAGGAGTGGTAATCCCCTATTTAAGCGGAACTTATCACTGCAGTCGATTGGGATGCAATTTGTTTCCACTAGTTCTATCATAGTTGGATACTGTATTGTCAGTTTTTTATTTTTATGACCTGCTTTTCTCTCCCTTGCTGAACCCTCTTTGTGTGTAGATTATTTGGGCATAAGAGGGGGAAACACGTCAAGAACAAGCACCGTATTGTTTTGGTGTATTTAGGAATTGACACCACATTAGTTTGGTATACATCTCTGCCTTTGAAAAGGTGTTCTTCTCTTTTTGTTATTGTGAGGAGGCATAAAATACCTTTATGGAGACTGCAGGGTCTCCATAGGGATGGAGTTAACTGTCACGGGGCCGCACTTGCTGGGGCGATGACTCACTTGTTTGCAGAACACAGGAGATGGATAGAATTTTATAGGGGCAGATTTAGAATAATTTTTATTTGCCTCTTGTACCAATATAACTCTGGTTTTGGTGGATTGTGAAGCAGCTTGTGGAGAAGATGTTGATGTTGATCCAAGTAACCGTGAGTGTGTATATTATTATTTGAAGAGCTATATTGATTATGCGGTCTTTATTATTCTTCTATATGTCTCCTAGAATATATATATATATATATATATATATATATATATATAATATATATATATATATATATATTATATATAATATACATTTTTTTTCCCGATTATTTGTGTCCATACAGATTGAGTGATATTAAGTTCTACAAAGAATAGAATAAAATAAAGGAGATCAATGTTCCTTGGAGACAGGCAGATATATTATACTTGTAACAGTTCATTGCGGAAATCTCTACCAGTGACAATTACACTGGAGCTCAAAAAATAGAATTTTTTTGTGACTAGAAATTGTTACCCTATTCTGGGTATCCGAGTGCTGCGGAGTCTGAAAAATCCACCCATTGTGTTCTCACAGCTCTAGTTTTTGAGATGTTGGTTACATGATTCTACATTGCTCTTGTGATTCATTTGTGTATAAACATGTAGAGCAGATAAACAGAGTTGAATTTGCTCAGAATATTCATGGTTTTGTCTTCTTCAAATGTTTTAAAATTTATATCTTTTCTGTCTCGCATGAATTTCCAACATTCCTTTAGTACAAGGTTGAGTGACCACTAGTTTCAGCAGCATATGCTTGCTAAAGGGGCAATTCCAGATCTCCAAAAACTAGAGCTGATAGGGGAAAATGGGTATGATTTTCATATTCAGACCCAAACATACTTAAACCCAGTTCCAACTTTTAAGGCTCCAAAATGAGTCTTCCCCGGTGTTATCATTGATGATCCAGAACACACCGTAGAGGTCACTGAGATCAGAACAGAAGTCTCTGGGGAAGCAGTAATCTTTTATGTTTTAAACCTTTATTGAGATGTTTCAGTGCCACATATGTGCAGTCCAGTCATGTATCAGAATGTGACACAGCAGCTCTTACAATGGTTCTCCACACCGGCCACACTTCCTACAATCTGAACATTACAATGGCTGCTCTCCTGAGTGACCTCTATGATGATCCCCAACAATTCCTGGATAAAACATTTCCCAAATACTGACCATGAATAATATTTCCTCCATGTGTGAGTTCTCAGATGTCTGTACATGAATTTGGTTTCTCTCTTGTGTGAATTCTTAGATGACGAACAAGATCTGATTTCTGACTAAAACACTTCCCACATTCTGAACATGAAAATGGCTTCTCCCCTGTGTGAATTCTCTAATGATTAACAAGTTCAACGTCCTTGATAAAATTCTTTCCACATTTCAAGCAAAAAAATGGTTTCTCTCCTGTGTGAATTCTCTGATGTTCTAAAAGTAATGATTTGTAAAGGAAAGATTCCTCACATTCTGAACGTGGAAATGGTCTTTCATCTCTGTAAACTGTGTCCGATTTGGTTCCTGTTTTGTCAGTTCCTGATTGAATATCTTCTACTTCACAATCCGCAGATAAAAGTTGATCTCCATGGAGGCCTCTCATCAAATCTTCACCTGAATAAAGAAACAAAACAAGGGGGGCGTGGCCTGGCTCTGCATGGCGGCGGACGTATAATACGAGAGCTCCGTGGAAGAACTCAGAAACAGCTCAACTAAAACTGCCTAGACTCTCGTAAACCAGCTTGCCGAATGGGGGAACCCCCCTAGATACACGGGACCTCACCTTTCTGCCTTCAACACCAGGTAGAGGGGCGCATACAGGGTGAGTCCTCCAGAAGAACGGGAGAGCTCAGTGGCGGGAAAGCTGGACCCCGAGAGAGAGACTTACCTCACTGTGCCACATCAGCTCTCGCTGAATAGACCGGAGACTGCCCGCACTAAAGCGATTTCTCGCAGCAACACAGAGAAAGCTCCTTATCCACTCCAGAGTCACTCAAGTCCCGGAGTGAAGGTGTGCATGGCGGGAACACTGGAGATAGCGCAACAGGCGGCGGAGATCTGGCAGAGATTGTGACTCACTGGAGCCTGCTGACAGTCCTCTCCCAGCTATAGGAACCTCTCAAGGGCCGAAACGAGGTTTCTGAAAACACCGCAGATAACTGTGAGTATGGTTCCATACATGAGGGCGGGATCCTGTGAGCGCTATCTTGGAGCTTAATTGATATCCTGAGAGACATATCCAGCAGTCTCTAAAGTGACATAAAGCTTCAACCAAACCACACTACCCGAGGGCAGATTCCAAATAACTGCTTTAACTCGGCTTAGAGACTCTACACGGTTTTCATCAGCCTCCATTTCAGATCTTCACAGGACAGCGGGGGCACAAAGAGATTAGACGCCATTTTGTTGACTGCACTCCAGCTAACTCGAAAGGCCTCTGCTTTATCTTAGCTTTAAAGAGCTGGAACTGTGATTTCTATGATTAACTAGTTACAACTCAATAGTCTCAGATCAACTTCTACCAATTTTAACAGACCTGATGGCGATTGTCCTCCCTAAAGCATCAGGGAGCATCATCCTTCAACTGCAAAAGACCTCCTCGCCACTTGGAATCTTCTAACTACCCCGTCACCCTCTCCGATAAAGAAAGCAGGGAACAGACCAGAAATCATCTCACCGCTGTGGTCGGAAAAACAATTGCGTCAAAGAAATCATCCAAATACATTACTGTCTACATGTTCTTCCTTGGATTCTCTAATCCTTCTCTTTGATAGATTTAGTCTTATGCCTCTGCTCATCTGCCTGCAGAGTCCTGCAGATAACTTTACCCCACTGACATTTCCATGATAGCAGAAATCCATTTCTCATGTTATTGTTAATCACAATTGTTCTGAGTTTTTTTTAGGTTGGTTGTCTGTTATATGCAGCCTCTGTTATGTTTCCCTGCCATTATGCCAAACTGCTATAATCTCAAACGCCTTATTTCACCTAAATTCCTTCTAAAACTAAAATGGGTATAACATTTTTGTCCCTAAATGTGAACGGCCTAAATTCAAACGGTCACTACTTTGGAGAGCTGTTCTTAAGTCGAAGGCGGATGTGATCTGTCTTCAGGAGACCCATTTGATGACGGTAGATTCGAGTTAATTATGTCATAAGAGGTTCCCTGTAGCATATCACTTCTCCCTAGATACGAAAAGAGCAGGGGTGTCCATATTCATTAAAGATACCATAGCCCTTAAACTCATAGACACTGCTATAGATGACAAGGGCCGGTTTGTTATTTTGAAATGTACCTTGAATTCCCTCCCATTCACAATTCTCTCTCTTTGCTCCCAACGCTCATCAACAATCCTTTATAACTAAAACTATCCGTAAAGCCAAAAAATTAACACCATCTAACTTGATAATATGTGGTGATTTTAATATGGTTGTAGATAGGTGCTGAGACAAGTCCTCAGAAGGCACTCGAGCCACATTAGAATGAAGTGACCTCCTCCGAGAGGAACATATGCATGATCATTAGCGCTACTTTCAAGCCGGGGAAAGAGATTATTCATTCTACTCGGCGGCTCAACAATCTCACTCAAGGATCGATTTTTTTCTGGTTGACATAAACATCTTACCTAATGTACTTTCCTCGGAGATTGGGTTGAGAACCTGGCCAGATCAGGCACCGGTTTTCATAAATGTTAAAGATAGGTTTGCCCCCCCGCTTTTATCCCCTGCAGAATCAGCAACTTCTTATTGAAATCTGCTGATACAGTTAAAGAAATTACTCAAGCTCTTAAGGAGTATTTTGATATAACCGCTCCCACCGCGCCCTCACCTGGTTCCCTATGATGTGCTCATAAAGCTCACATAAGAGGAATTCTCATAGCCATAGCCTAGAGGGTAAAAAAGAAAAGAGAAGCTGAACACTCTTTTAGATCCTATTACAACTGTAGAAGAGAGGTTCAAAAAGGCCCCTAATGCTCAACTGGAAGAGGAGCTTAAAGACAGTCTAAAACAGTATGAATACCACCTGACTAAGAACAGATGGAATTTTTACCTTGCCGGAGACCGCCCTGGTAAGATTCTGGCTAAGAGAGTGAAATCCATGCAGACCAAGGCTAAAATAAATTATCTAACTACTTCAGGAAAAAAGAGGATATATAATCCTCAACAGATAGTAAAGTAATTTGCAGATTCCTATAGTTCCCTATATAATATTTGAAGGGATGTCTCAACCCCTCAGGTCACCACCCAAGAAGCTGCAGAGTTTCTATCCCAAGTAAAGGTACCCTCTCTCTCGGAAGAGCAAAACAGTTTTTTAAACAACCCTATTACCTTAGATGAGGTTATACAGGTTATCAAACAGGCTAAACCCAATAAATTGCCGAGACCCGATGGTCTATCTAACGAATACTACAAACTACTCTCCCCAATATTGAACCCTCACCTTTTGAACATTTTTCAATATATAGCCTCTAGCGGTAATCCCCCGGGAGAGATGTTGGAAGCCACAATCACTAAAATACCCAAACCTCGAAAATTCCCTGATATAGTGACTAATTATAGGCCCATCTCTTTGCTCAATTGTGATATTAAGTTCTACTCCAAAATCATTGCCAACAAATTACAAACTATTCTTCCTTTTTTAGTAGATATGGACCAAGTGGTATTCGTACAGGGAAGACAGGCGAGGGATGGTGTCCGGAGAATAATTGACGTATTACACTTTTTCAATAAGGAAAACGTACCTACGGCTCTTCTCTCCTTAGATGGAGAGAAGGCCTTCGATAGAATCAACTAGATACCGTATATACTCGAATATAAGCCGACCCGAGTATAAGCCGAGGCACCTACTTTTGCCACAAAATCCGGGAAAGCTTATTGACTCGAGTATAAGCCTAGGGTGAAAATGCAGCGGCTACTGGTGAATTTTAAAAATAAAAATAGATGCCAATAAAATTACATAGGCAGGTATAGGCAGTTTAATGTCCCCCATAGGCAGGTTATAGGCAGGTATAGGAAGCTATATGTCCCCATAGGCAGGCTATAGGCAGGTAATTGCCCCCATAGGCAAGTTATAGGCAGGTATAGGTCCAACTAGGCAAGTTATAGGCAGGCATAGTCCCCTAGGTAGGTTATAGGCAGGCATAGTCCCCCTAGGTAGGTTATAGGCAGGTATAGTCCCCCTAGGTAGGTTATAGGCAGGTATAGTCCCGCTAGGTAGGTTATAGGCAGGTATAGTCCCCCTAGGTAGGTTATAGGCAGGTATAGGTAGGTATAGGTCGTTATAGCCAGGTATAGGCCCCACTAGGCAGACTCTAGGCAGGTAAAGGCAGGCATAGGCAGCATTTTAAAACAAAAAAAACCCACTTACCTGGCTCCCCGCTGCTCCGTCTCCCTCGCCGGTCCGCCTCCTCATTGTCCGGCCTCCCGCGCGCTCTCCCTCATCTTCTCGGCACAGGCGCGTGATGTCATCAGGCCGCACACGCAGCGTGATGACACGCGCTGCCTGTGCCGAAAACACCAATGGCCCAAAACCCCTAACCACTGCGGAGCTAACAGCGCATCGCTGTCCTCTCCCTCCGCAGTGCTATCTGTTCCACTGTATGCCCTCCCTCAGGACACGTGAACCCTGTCGCGGTAACTCCCCTCGGTTACTAATTCCTCCTCAGCACAAGGAAGCGCATATAACTTTAAGCGTCCCTGTCGGCGCACGGCCATCGCAGCGCCGACATGACTCAGTACGTCGAGGGGGGATTTTTCAGCACATATTTATTTGGGCTGCAAAAACTCCGCTTATACTCGATATAGTTTCCGGTATACTCCAAGAGTCCTGAAAAAACTTACTGGATTGCGAGGGTCTTTTTTTTTTTTTTTTTAAACATAATCTTTATTCACACGTTTCTAACTAATATAAACATAATTTGGTCACAGAAAACCAGCAGTTCCTTCAACAAACAAAACATACAAAATATTATGTCCATCATAGGAATATAACAATGTAAATCTTTAACAGAGATATCAGTCACAATATAAATAAACAAATAACCTACATATAGACAAAAGAGTTAACACAATTATGAGGTAAAGCTGAGACTCTATGCACTGGCAAATAATACAATGCTAGCCCAAAAAAAAAAAATTAAGCACAAAACCAAAATAAACCATAACCATAACCTGGTACTTGGGTCCCGAGGGTCTTTTTTTTAACAGCCATCCTGGCGTTGTACACTTCTCCCTTCTCCCTTTTCTATTGCAAATGGCACCCACCAAGGCTGTCCCCTTTCTCCCCTCATTTTTGATTTATGCGTAGAACCCCTGGTGCAGATGATCAGAACATCCCCTCAGGTGTCTGGAATTACCATCTTTAAAACAGAACACAAGGTCAGTCTCTATGCAGACAACATTTTAATCCTTTGTACAGATCCATTAGCATCCATATCGGTCCTACTGCCACTATTAGAAGATTATTCACGTGTCACATATTATAAGTTAAACACGAGCAAATCCACATTACTGACAGTTAACTGCTCCTCTGAATTGGTGGCCCGACTAAAAGAGTTCCAATTTTCATGGTCGGATGCTTATGTATCTTATTTAGGGACCAAGGTTTATCCAAGTCTCTCTCAGACCATTAATATAATCTGACGGATTTAACGTCTTCCTTAACTTCAGAAATACACAGATTAGAATAATTACCTTTATCCTGGTTGGCGAGAATGAATCTTACTAAGATGTTACTCCTGCCTAAATTTTTATACATAGCCCGCTCGCTACATTTTGTTTTCCCCACCGCGCTCCTTCAGGATCTACAGTCTACATTTTTTAAATTAATCTGTGGTGCGAGGAAACCACGCTTTTAAAAACAATACTTGTATAGACATAGTAAACTTGGAGTCCTCTCTGTTCCGAATCCTTCCTATTACAATATAGCATCAATTTTGGAACCTATTTTTTACCTTTGGAACAACCCAAATGCACATCACTGGGCGCATATAGAAGCACTTTTGGCAGGACCTCTTATGCTCAGGGACAAATTCAGTGCGGCGCTGTTAGGTTACACCTTGCCAAATTGGGGCTTCCCAACTTTACAGCATGCAGCCTTAGTTTGGACCAAACATATTGTTCCCAATCAAAACGTCTGGTTAAACCGGGACTCCTGTCCCTTAACTATGTTGTATTCCATGGCTTTTTTTACCTCTAACTTCCTAGAGAGTCAAGGGACTCAAGAACATAGGACAGTTCTATGAGGATGAAACTCTAAAGTCATTCTCTTCTATTAGCTGGGAGTTTGACATTCCTCAGTCTCAATTCTTGAGCTACTTACAAATCAGAAGCATATTACAATCCTTGAAGTGGCTTCCCCGTCCACAGTTAACCACACCATTTTATAATTTCTTATTTCAGAAGAAAGGTTATGAAAGGGGGATCTCATCAGCATATAACACATTGACTAGGGAGCACCTCAACACCAAACCAGATTACGCCAGTAAATGGGAAAAAGAATTAAAACAAACCTTCTTGGTTGATAGCTGGATTGAGGCGGCGGTAGCCCCACTTAGCCTTTCTAGATGCGCTAACCATACTGAACTTTCCAGAAAGTTACACCTTAGGTGGTACCTAACCCCTAACAGAGTGGCACATATGTCCTCAGGTTATATTAAAAATAATGTTGGAGAAATTGCGGAGCAGTAGGCTCCCTAATACATATGTGGTGGGAATGCCCAACAACTAGGGTCTTTTGGTCAGAGGTGGAGAAAGTCTTGTCGGAAGTACTATGTTGTCCCATAACTCTGACTCCTGAGTTGGCCATTTTGGATATTACCCTAAAAGATTACCCACAGATTTTCATACTATTTTATATCATATCTTAGTAGCTGCTAGGATGGTGATCGCACATAATTGGAAATTACCTACTCCTTTAGCAATTAAAGAGGTTATACAGCGTACTAACATGCAGTTTGCTGCAGAGACATGTCTGGTAATACCACCTCATGTAATAGGAAGGATTCGTGATAAATGGCTTCCGTGGATTGTCTCCACATACTATAAAAAACATCTTTCTTGGGACCTAATGTTTATCTCTTACCCACTTTGATACCCCAGCTTGACTTACTATGTTCAGAGACGTTGATTACACTCTGATAATACTTTGCTCCTGTTGGTTTGTAAATGCTCATATATGTTATGGCTATGTTGGATATGTTGCCATGTTGGGCAAGATGTTAATATTTTGTCACCTTATCTCTTTTCAAAATCTAATACAAATCCTATGAAGAAAAAAAGAAACAAAAGCAAATCAGAATCAAAAATTTGTTCCCAGAGGCTTGTTTCACTTATACTTGTAAAGGATTTGTATTAATAATGTCCTACTGTTTTGTGGCTATAGCTCGCTCCTATGCAGAACTATTTGTTTCCATGGTTGCTTAGGTTTTCATTTTTCTCTTAAAACAGATACTGGGAACCTAAACCTCAGGTTTCTATTCATTATCACATAGATTATACAATGTTCCTCAGCATTTTCGAGGCCAAGTACCCTCTACTAAAACATATTACATCAGTGTCCTCCAAGGTTCTAGTGATACATTGTTCTATCTAGCAGATATATAGCATAAGGTTGGCATAAATATTCCCTAAAGACTGGTACACGGACCCCAATAGTCTAATAAGGTTGGTATATAGCATACATGCCAACTACCCGTATTTAGGCGGGGGTCCCGCATATTTGGGTCCCCTCGCGCCCTCCCGGGTGACTGGCATATACCATCCGCCGCCTGCAGGCGAGTCGGGTCCTCAATTAAATCACCCAGGCGCAAGAGTAGCGCTGTGCGCTACCTTGCCGCCGCGGACCGCTCCTACAGGCGGTGAAGCGCCGCAGCGGCCGCTCACCCGCCCCGGGCCCGGGG
>JAODAL010009354.1:0-111417 GCA_025379985.1 Phyllomedusa bahiana
GAGTTTGGGTAACCATGGATGATTTCCTTGTAATCAAAGGGTCTTTACAACCATCCTGTTAGCAACAAGACTTTCCCATAGCCCTACACTGGAAATCAAATCTATCACCAAACATAAAGGAAATAGTAGACAGAATTAATTTCCAATATAAATGTGAGACCTCCCTCTCCTTACCCCCCCACACCTGGTTGTAAGAACAAAAGACAGATGGTGCCTTTGGATAGAATCCAAATACTTCAAATAATAATCCATTTACCGACTGACCTATATTCAGGGGACATAGAGTATAATTGGAGGCCTTTGTGATGTTCATGCTTCTAAACATGTAAGCACTCATGTTTGCCCCTTTTTTTTTTATTTTTTTTTTATATAGGCATGTTACTCATTATCAATGTTGAATTGCTGGAATGTACTGAATTCTTGACTATGGCTCATGTTGTGTTAACTGGACATTGTTTATGGTCCTCGTTCATTTTGATTATTTCCTTTGTGTTTACTACACATTCCGTTTCTGTATAACTTTAAATGTATAAAACCAATAAAAATAGAATGGTTTAAAAATAAAATATTGTAGAGCTGGAGCCAGTTCATAGGCAGGCAATGAAAACAATGGCATACATAGAACTTTTGCTGCTTGGGCTGTTGTTGTTAAGTTTTCCACCCTGTTTTACAGACCTTCCTGCCCCCCTCACTTTTCACACCACGCCTCTTCTCTTTTTACAGGCTCCTCCTCATGCTTTTCACTTAAAAAGTAAAACTATGTTTTTGTATTACTATATTCTAAGGGTCACATGAATGAAAATGGTCTAGCAGTAAGATTTTCTCTGTTGCCCATAGCAAGCAATCAGAGCTCCCCTTTCATTTCATATCGTGCTCTAAAAAAATGAAAGGAGAGCTCTGATTGGTTGATACAGGCAACAAAGAAAGTCTTAGACCTAGACTGTTTTTAGCACCCCCCCCTTTTTGCCATTTTACAAATGTAAAAAGACACATATAGCTGGTATTGTCACATCCGTAAAAATCTCATCAATTAAAATATAACATCACTTTTTCCATAAAATTGTAATAAAAAGAGATCAAAACGTTGCATGTATCCCAAAGTGGTACTAATAAAACCTACGCTTCAACTTGGAAAAAATGCAATCTCCCTTCACAAGTAAAACAACAAAAAGTTATAGGTCACAGAAAATGACACTGCAACGCAAAGTTAAGAAAGAAAGTTTTTTATTTGTTTTAAAGTACTAAAACATAACAAAAACCCTACATCTTTAGTATCACTGGAATCAGACTGACCTGCAGAATATAGATAATACATAATGTATACCAAAGAGTGAACGCCACTAAAACAAAACCCTCACAAAAATGTAGATTTTTTTAACATTTCACTCCACTTATAATGTACTGGGAAACCGAAAAAAAATTCTATGTTATAGGCAATGGCACCATTAAAAAGTACCGTATTTTTCGGACTATAAGGCTGGGTTCACACGGCTTATTTGCGGGGCGTAATTATGCCCCGCAATTACGCCGTGTGGACAGAGGCGGGAGCGGGGTGCCGACACCTCGCCAGCCCATAAACATTCATTACTAGCGGCGCGTATTCGCCGAAGGTAATTCACATGTTACTTATCCCCCCCCTGCGGCGTATTCGCCGAGCAGGGAGAGGAGATGTAATCCATAGTTATCTATAAGAACTGTGGATTACCGTAATGATTGGGATGTATTCCAGATGTAATTTGCGCACTCCGGCGCGTAATTACGGACTGAAATACGTCCAATTTTAAGCCGTGTGAACATAGCCTAAGACGAACTGGATTATAAGACGAACCTAGGTTCTAGAGGGGGAAAATAGGAAGAAAAAAATTTGAAGAAAAATTGTGGGCTGAAGTGTATTTTTTTGGGGGGAAACGTGACTTTTTCATCACTTTTTATTCCAATTTTTTGGGGATATTAAATGCCCAAAAACCCACAATTTTTTAAATTTTACTTTGTTCAGCGTACGGGATAAATGTTGTTATATTTTAATAGATTAGACTTTTATGGCTGTTGCGATACCAAATATGTGTAACATTTTATTTTATTATTTGTAAAACGATAAAAGGGGCAATTTAAATTTTTTATATTTTTTTAAACTTTTTTTTTTTTCTTTTTTTACTTAAATACTCAGTCCCCCTAGGGCACTTTACCACTAGGGAGAACACTTCCTTGTTCTATATACAGCAGTACCATTTTATTGCTGTACATAGGATTTTTCATTCATTACTTATAACACCCTGCCATAGGTGTATATACATGGCAGCTGCAGAAGCCTGCATGAGGCTCAGCTGCCATGGCAACTGATCGCTCCCCTGCAATGGGGTGATTGGAAAGAGGAGCGTTGTGCAGCACCGCTCCTCTTCTGGCGCCGGCGTAATATACAACATGTTGTATAAGGCTATGTTCACACGGTGTATTTGCAGGCGAATTAAAGCCCCGCATTACGACGTGGTGGGGCCGGGGGCGGGGGGGGGAGCGGGGGGGCCGGCACTTCGCCGGCCCATAGACAATCACTGCTAGCGGCAGGGCGGGGAGAGGAGACGTGATCCATAGTTCTCTATGAGAACTGTGAATTACCGTAATGAATGGGCCGTTTTCGGCCCGTAATTGCCGCACTTCGGCGCGTAATTACGGACCGAAATACGGCCCATTTTAAGCCGTGTGAACATGGCCTAATACGTCGGCGCCAGAAGACGAGCGAAGAAAAGATGAGCTGTGGAGACTACAGCTCGACTTTTCTATTGCAGCCTATGGAGCCACACGAACGATCATATCTTTGGCGCTTTTAAAGAAAAGCGTATTCATGTGCAGTGTAGACATAGCCATATTCCGAAAAATAAGGTACATCTTGTCCAGCAAAAACCAAGCCCTCATATGTCTAGGTAGATAGAAAAATAAAACCGGGGGCAGAAAAGAGTTAAAACTGATTGCTCTAGAAGCTTAAAGAGCATATGTGGAGCATTTTTATATAGGTTGATTTGTTCCTTCGTTGATAAAGGACAATCCCAGTTTATCGTATACTAGTATTTTCAAGACTTCATATTATACACAATTGTGAGATTTACTTTACTATTAAATAGGTTAGCTAGACCAATAGTACCATGTTAGTCTCAACACACCAATAGTTAATGAAGATGTTATTGCTGACCTGTCAAGACTTGTGAAGAGTTCCATGATAGATTTTTTTTTTAAGCAAGGTCCAACCATATTGATAAATGCTAAACCCATAGAAGGATGAAAAATGTAGTAAGTGGATTCTTTAAATTCAATCTAGTTTGTTTCTCAGGCTAGGAATGTGGACACCAAATTAACAGTAGAGTTTACATGTAAAACACTGTATTACATTTTCTGGTTTTCCATGAAGGAAAGTATACCCAGCACAGGTCACTATCATGGTTAGATTTAATAAAATCTACAATGATTTTAGTGTATTATAAGACATTAGACATTCCCAGATTTTTTTTAATCAATATACAAAGTCATAAAATGAGTGCAGTAAGTAAAAAGATAATAAAACATGCATGGTAGAACTTACCAAATATTTAAGCCTATAAAGTTAAGCCAAGAGAACATATAATCTCCTCCAATAAAAATTCCAATGTAGGCTATAGAAACATTCTATGGAAAAAAAAAATAAATGTGATGAACAAGGTGTCAAATGGTCTTAAAGATGTTCACATAGGTTCACGTCTGCATTGAAGGTTCTGATCAAAAACCACCAACGGAGAGGTGAAAAACGGGAGCCATGGGACCGTTTACAATGGACACCATGGCAGAAGCCCAATGGACCTATAGTAATTAATAGGGTCTGTCAGGTTTCTGCTTGGTGTCTGTTGTCGAGCTAGAAAAAATAGCGCATCAATCTGTGCCATTTCTTCCGTCTTTACTATGGACACTGCAGCGAAATTGCGATGGGCCCACTGTAATTGATAGGGTCCATAGGGCGCTGAGGGTCTCCGTTGTGAACGGATCCCATGGCTCCAATATTGCACCTCTGCATTGGAGGTTTCGAATAAAACCTCCAATCCAGATGTGCACCAGGCCATATCCTGCTCTTGTCTAAATAAATGAGAGCTAGTGTAGCTGTAATAAAATAAAATAAAAACAAACAAACAAAAAACACATACCATGCTTAACTCCATTCCGGCTGCTGCTGGTCTTTTTCCTGGGTCTTCTGCTTACTTCCTGCTCCCGGTAGTTGGATTATCACCGTCACAGTGGTCACATCACTGCTAGGACATGAACCACTCAAAGCGGTGATGTCAGGCAATGGCTTGTGACTGCTGCAGCCAATCATTAGCAGCAGTGGTGACAATCTGACTACCAGCAGCAGGAAGTAAACAGAAGACCCAGGGAGACCAGTGGCAGCACTCACATGAAGGTGTGTGGGGAGGTGGTTTTTCATTTTTTTACAGCAGAACAATTGCAGATATTTAAAAGAAAAAAGCATGACAATCCCTTTAAAGAATTTTCCTATCTTAGGCACTTGTTGGAGAGGTGGCTCTCTCTATGAAAGCCTAGAAGTTATAGAAAAGCTATGTTCTATATAAATGTCTAAGATGCAAAAATGTATTTAAATTGTTAATATGGGACACTGCTAGTTAATTTGTTCATTAGTAAACCGTGCATATGTCAGCCACTATGGATGAACACGTAACACACCATTGTGTAAGTGGTAGATATGCCACTGAGCCCCATGTTGTATATCATATAGCTTGCTTATCACATTTTGGATCATCTGGTTAAAGTCTATTACGATATGTTTAAGGCGGACACTCAGGGCCACATGTATGAAATGGTTTTGGTCTAAAACTCACTTTTTTCCCCATGGGTTTCTATGGGAAAAAAAGTGAGTTTTAGACCAAAACCATTTCATACATGTAGCCCTCAGTTCTTAAATGATTTGAGATGCCATAAATGTCTGATCCAAGGTTATCGCTATAGGGAGAGTAGTATGGCCCTAGTGTATGACTCATGGTAATTGGGTAGCCTGTTTATCAGATTATTATATTTAGTATAGTATTAAGAATTACCTTCAGGGCGCCAATGACTGTAGTTGTAAGTGCTGAATTGTAGTAACTGCAAAGTACGATCGCATAAAGTAGCAGAAATCTGCCATGGAAAGAAATAGTAGAATATGTCATTTTTTGGTGATAGAGCAAGAGAGATAAGCAGTCAACTGCTAAACATATAAAGGGGTTGTCTCACTACAAAGAATAGCTTTCAAAATGTAGGGAACACTAAATGAAGACGCTTTCCAAATATATTGCTTGTTCATCTTTTTTTGTTAAGGAGCTACAAGTGATTTTATCACCTTCTGTGGGCTCTCAGATTTCCCAAGTGACCAACCTGTGTACTCCTTCTCCCCTGCTGTTTGTTCTATCTGATAGCAGGTAGTGACTTCATTACTGAAAGATGTTGGATGTAGCCAGCTCTATCCCATGTGCTCTGTGCACGGACCTCCGCTGAAGCCTCACAGCAGTATTGCAATAACAGAGAGAAATGATGAACGGTCCAGCACGATCCAATTGCAAGTAAAACATCCAAGATTTATTGACGAAATATGCTCATAAAATCAACAGAATAGACAACTGCAAGAGTGATAAGCACAGGTAGCGGTGGTCCCCTAGACGTGGAGCTAGAGAAATGCTGACGCGTTTCGGGCTAGAAGTACGCCCTTAGTCCGCGTACTTCTAGCCCGAAACGCGTCAGCATTTCTCTAGCTCACGTCTAGGGGACCACCCCTAACTGTGCTTAAACACTCTTGCAGTTGTCTATTCTGTTGATTTTATGAGCATATTTCATCAATAAACCTTGGATGTTTTACTTGCAATTGGATCGTGCTGGACCGTTCATCATTTCTCTCTGTTAGTGACTTCATTACACAGGTCACAGGTGGCAGTGAGAGCTTGTGTGTTATTGATCTTTCAACAAAAGACTAATTACTGTTTAAATTAGCTCAGAAGCTTCTCCTGTCCTGGTAGAAGGTAATTTAGCTAATCTAAACTAATAAACATAATAAACAGAGACGTCTGAACACAATTAGCTCATATGCTAATTACAGATAGCTTACCAGGAAGTGACAGAGCAAAGCAGCATTACTACATTCATACATCCTATGAAACCTTGAGATGAGACAACCCCTTTAAAGAGGTTTTCTCACAACAATGCTTTCAATTTGTAGGGAAAGGTAAATAAAGACTATTACCAAATACATTGCTGTTCTGATAGTGTTTTGTTTAGGAGATATTTTATCTCCTACCTGTTTACAGAAGCCTTCAGCTGCTCTGCCGAACATGGTGACTCACTCCCTGCTGAATGGTATCTTCAGCACAGGAGCTTGTTTATCTATGTTACTAACAAACTTTAACCCTTTTTAGCTCTGTAGCCTTGTGCACTACAGTTTACAAACCTCCAGAACTCCTATAATCGGCTCAGCTAGGAAAAGCAGAGCTGATATGCCAATCACTGCTATAGAACCGCCCACAACCTGACCAGGAGTCTGAAGCAGACTGTGAAAATCATAGTGAAAACACCCTTTATCTAAATAAATTCAATAACTTAATTTTAAAGCACTTACTGAAGGTGCAAGGACTGACCAGTTTCACTAGAGGTCATGTGGTCCTGTAATCTGTGTAAAGTTTGTTATTGCCATGTGAGCACAGCCTTACATAATTGGGAGCCCCCTACCATCCTATGTATGTCAACATGTCATGAGTCACTTGTCTACACAAGGTAGGCACTATGACTTGAATAGTTAAAGGGGTTGTACGGTCCCTATAAAAAAAAAAAAAGTAGTACTAAACTGTTGGTGCCCAATAAAAAAAATCTATACTCTTTCTTCACTCCTCCATTCAAGGGCTAAGTCTTCCTGGTCTTCTGTTTATTTTCTACATCTTCCGAATAGGGAACTGCTGCAGCTGCTGACTGGGTGCGGTGGTCACGTGCCACTTCCTTTCATTACCATTTATAAGTGAGCAGATTGGTATGGTGAGTTAGCAGAGGCACGTGTTGTGACATGATGATTGACTGCAGTGGTGAAGTTCCCATTCGGAAGAAGAAGAAAGTAGACAGAAGACCAGGGAGAACCATCACTAGAACAGAAGAGTGGAGGAAGGAGAGAATAGGTTTTTGTGTTGTTTTTTTAAATTGGGCACCAGCAGCTTAGTATTTCTTTTTTATAGGAACTGGAACTTAAAGACAAAAGTTCATTCACAGAACAGGGAGAGAATGAGCAGTTCAGCAGTCAAATAAGGGGTCAGAAAGTAATTTGAAATAAGAAATAACTTTTCTTGGATATTAATACACAAAATAATATTTTTTTATTTTTTGCTGTCGGACAACTAATTACAGAAATATTAGAAGAAACAAACAGTTAAAGGGTTTTTCTCACTACAATGATAAGCTTTGAACATGTAGGGAACGGTAAATGAATACTTTTTCCATATACATTGCTTTGGATTTTTTTGCTTTGTTGAGGAGATAAGAGTACACACAGGTCAGCATCTGAGAGCAGGGAGTGATATCCCCACAAGTCAAACTGTCGGTAGTTTGAGAACAAAGTGTGTTATCTCTAACAAACAAAGGAGACTAATTACTTGCTTACTTGAGCTCTGAAGCTCTCTGCTCTATAGATAAGATTTCCTGCTCTCATGTCATTGTAATTAGGAGAGATGTGAAAATAAAACTGATATAGTAATCAGTATCACTATCACAGAACCACCCACAGTCTGACCAGGAAGAGACAGGAAGGATTAATCTAAAAATACTTTGGCTCTGTGAAACAACATGATGAGACAACCCCTTTCATATCTATTTTCTAGGGCAGCAAACTATTTTAGTCTAGCACCTTTAGGAGTAATTCCAGACTTTGAAACATTTTTTTTTCATTTTATATAAATAAAGCTAGGCTCAAATCTGCACCCTTAGGATATGTTCAGACGGCGTAATTGTGGGGAGCATTTCGCTGCGTATTTGCGCTTCAATACGCCCCACATGTGGCTCTGCAATTACGTCTGTCTCCACCGGTGTACAATACAATTGCATTGTATGCCGAGGGAGAGAAGTGACATATGAATGAGGCTGGCCAGGGGCTGACCCCCCTGTGCTTGGAAGTACGCGCTGAACAGAAATACGCCCCAATATGCCGTGTGAACATACCGTTACAATTTATCTGTTCCATCATAGGAACAGAAAACAAAAAATAACCACAATGCCAGACCTGTTATGATGAACACCAATGATACCCGACTGACCAGGTGACTACTGTATAATGTAGCCCACTAGATTTCAGTCATGGTGTCAGTCATGGTAAAATTAAAAATGGAGCTGCAGGCTGTGCTATTTTTTTCCATAATTTTTCATGGAATCTGCATTAGAGATTCCATTGAATCAGGCCAGAAGCTAACAGTTATGCAATTCAATACTCTGGATGCTGTTAATTATATGCAAGCGTTGAAAATCCCGTACATAGTTGTGTTCTCAGACTAGAAGTGGATACAATTAGTGACCAGTCTAAGCAATGCTTTGTGAGCTAGGGCTTTGTTTATATCTGCGGCACTATTTTTCCTTTGAAAGTGACAGAGACTTTGGTGTAACACGAGAGACCACACTGTAAGTCAATGAAGTCCCTCAGCCACAGCTGGAGCTCATATTCCATTCTATATTGTGGGTTTGCTTTGTTCACATCTGTGTTGTGTTTTCGGTTAGGCCTCGTTCACACAACTAATTTTTCCATTAGAAAATCCATGAAATCCAATTGAAAATGGTCCATAAGTAACAAGTCACTTACATTTTTTTGCGCTGCATCTGAAAACTCTGCAGTGTAGTTCATATTAAAAATAATGGGGTGTTGACTCCAGATGTAATGCATTCAGAGTGGATACAATTAGAAAGCTAAGGGTTTGGTAATATTGGCCTGGTTTTAGCACAGTGATCATGTTTGCTCCTTGTATAGTGCTATTATTTAGATGTATACAGTATTATCACACATAGTAAATAGTCACATAGTGAAGTCATCTTTAAATTTATGTAGAAAGATCTACACGGTAAAGTCAGATTGTTATGACCACTTTCTACTTCCGCCATCCGCAGCGCGTAGCGTATTAAGAACTGGCTTGGTGGGAATATAAAATGTGTGATAAGCTATCTGCCTCATCCCTCATTTCGGTCATGAGTATAGGGGGTGATTTATCAGATTTCCAAAAAGGGATGATTATTGGCTTTCGAGCCAGGGATGCAGTGGCATAGCTACAGGGGTCAAAGAGGTGGCAGGCCCCACTCGCCACTCTCATAGAGCTGTCATAAATCCACATTGTTGGGTCACGATGCAGCTTTATGATCAGAACAGTGTACGCACCTTCTTAGGAGAGGGGGGCAGCTCCAGTGCAGGAAGGAGGGGTGCAGGCACGGCATCAGAAAGTGGAAAAAATGCCTGTGCCAGCTTCTCCCTTTTAATGAATATGCTGAGTCTGTATCAGACTCAGCATTGTTTACTGTGGTGTCGGGAGGATGGGGAGGGTGGACATGAATGGGGCGGTGCATGAACTGGGGGGGCGGCAGTGCAGGGAAAACAGCGCTGCCGGGTGGGAGGGGGAAGAGCGCAGGTGAGCAGCAGGGTTTGGGGACTTGGCAGCCCCAGCCCACCATTAGAATGCATGAGGAGGTGGGAAACAGGAAGAAGAAGCTGTGGAGCTGCTCCCCTCTATCAAGCCTCTGGCCCAGGTACAGCAGTTATACCATTACAAATGAGGTACCATGTGTAGCTGGCAACACCGAGTGCCTCGCACCTGAGCAGTATCACGAGTGCCTCACACCTGAGCGGCATCACGAGTGCCTCACACCTGAGCGGCATCACGAGTGCCTCACACCTGAGCGGCATCACCGAGTGCCTCACACCTTAGGCCTCGTTCACACGGCTTATTTCAGAACGTATTTTCACAACGGCATTCCGATGAATCACTCTGGGGATCACGGTGTCAAACTCTTGACGGAATAAGTGTCACTAAGCGTGGCCACGATTTGTAACTGATTTCCCGAGCGGTTTCACCGATTCACCCTACCATCATAGTGTATGGGGAATCTCCGGAATGTTAATTGAGCGGTCAATTGTTTGTTCACCCTGAGGCATCCGTCGTCCAATCCCGAGGCCCGAGTGCCTCATCCGGACGGAAATCAGCGTGTGTGCAACGACTGAGCCGTATCTCTAGTGCACACAATAGCGATGGCTTCGGTGACTAATTTCGGCTAACGGGGTTTGCCGACGGATTGACGATCACAATCCTCACACATCCGTACCGAAACTAAGCCGTGTGAACGAGGCATTACCAGTGTTACACCTGAAGTGCCTCAGTGCTAACTGAGCGGTATCCCCTAGTGCCTCACACCTGAGGCGTATCACCGAGTGCTCATCAATGAACGTATCTAGAGTGCTTCAAACCTGAGCAGGCATCACCGAGTGCCTCAAACCTGAGCGGTATCACTGAGTGCTTCACACCTGAGCGGCATCACCGAGTGCCTCACACCTGAGCGGCATCACCGAGTGCCTCACACCTGTGCGGTATCACCGAGTGCCTCACACCTGAGCGGGATCTGCGAGTGGGTCACACCTGAGCATCATCAAGTGCCTCACACCTGAGCAGCATCACTGAGTACCTAATACCTGACTTCTGAGGTGTGAGGCATTAGGTGCTAATATAGCAGCATCTGCAGTGATGGCCGGTGAGTGGGCGACAGCTCTTTTTTTATTTCCACATTATTTTATCTTTTTACTACTTGATGACCATCCACCAACTATAAGGCAGGCTTCACACGGCATAGGACGGCGCACACTTTTATGTGCCGTAAATGCCATCGTTTGTGCTTTGTAATTACAGGTCTCAAGCCCGTAATTGTAAGGCACTAACGGCGCGCAGTGCACCAAGGCAGATTTCTGACTTGTATACATTTGTACTTCACAGTGTATATATACAGACAGGAAGCACCAGTGGTCACATGACCGCCAGGGCTCCGTGACTGCCTGAGCGTCTGGGTCTAATCAGACCCAGATCCGCTCTGTAGTAAGTGCCTGGGGATGCTAATATGTCACCACATTTTCAGAGGAAATCTCCAAAAAAAAGTGATAGAAAATCCCCCCTGAAGGTCTTTTTCTGACCTTGATAGGGAACAATATGTAAAATATACTAAAAAAACACACCCACAGAAAAAAGGATTAATAAAACAAGTATGAAAAGCCCAAACCACAGCTTGTGGCCCTGCCCCTGTGACCGTAAAACTTTATATCACCTATATATATATATATATAAATGTCCATGATGGAAAGGTGACACAATTACACAACTTATTTTAGCGCAAATTTTGCTATAAAAAAAGGGATATTCTCACTTTATACAATGATGGCGTATCATCGTCACTAGACATGAACGGAAGTTCCGATTACAGCAGAGCATCACCGTTCGGCTAAACTCCGAACTCCAGCTCATGTCTAGTGAAGAGAGCCCTGACCACCTCTCCGTTCAGAACGAGAGGTTTTGGGACTGGTTTAGGAGATAGGTGCAGGTCCCAGAAATGGGACCTATCAGACCATGATGGAAAATCCAAGCAATACGCCATCATTATATAAAGTAAGAATACCCCTTTAAACCAAAACTAGTAAAGAATGGGCTCACACTGTGTTCTGATGCACCAAATAAGTGGGAATAGGTAAAGTTTCTTATTTTTTAGAGTTAGCCTTATGATTACAGCAATGGACTTGATGATTTTAAATGTTAATGAAGAGCAATTTTAATGCGGTTGGGAGGAGGGGGGCCCAAGCTGTCTTCTTGCACCTGGGCCCATGAGCCTTTAGCTACGCCCCTGCAGCGATAGCAGTATTTCTAAGGTCATTGCAAATAAGCGAAGAGGAAACTGCAAAGCAGCCTGTGCCTCTGATGTGAGAGGTTAGTGTTAGCTGTGAAAGTGAGCACGAATGGACCAACACATTACAGTGGAGCGGCTCACTGCCAGACAACAGTTCAGGGATCTTACTTCGTATGGGGCTATGGAGCAGATGAATGGTCCTTGCTCCTCTGCTATCCAAGTAGCATTGGTAGAAAGCTTCAATTTTCACGCCATTATCAAAATTGGACATTTGCTGATTGACAAATGGTAGCCTTCTTTGATGAATCACGTTTTTTGTCTCATCGAACAGATGGACACAGCTATGTCAGGTAGAAACATCATTGATAAAACACTCTGCTACTATTGGTAGAAGGGGCAGCGTTATGGTCTGGAGAATGTTTTCATGGCATTCGCTGGTTCTCTCACTAATGTGAAAGGCACTTCCATACATGCCGATTGTCTTTCCCTGGAGCAAACGGGACTGACAATGCAACATGTCAAACAACTAGAAATATCCAACATTGGTTGGAAGAGCATGACCAAGACTTCCAAGTACTACCCTGGCCCCCTAATTACCCAGACTTGAAGCCAACTGAGTATCTGTGGAACCACCTTGATGGTATTGTTCGCTGTATGGGTCCTTCCCCATGCACCCTCCAGCAGCTGTGGGATACCTGTGACAATCTACCAGGACTTTATTGAGTCACTCCCAACCTGTCTAGTTCTGATCCATGCTGCACACAGCAGTAAATCTGGATATTAGTTAGTGGTCATAATCGTATGACTCGATTGTATAGGTATTTTGCATTATTTTGGGTGGGAGGCAGGGCGGACCCGAACAACATCACTGTTGTCTTAGCACTGGTCTGGCAGAAGAGTCTGGGTATGATTGGGTGTGATCAGAGTTTTTTTTTCAGCAAAGAAAAGAAAAAAACAGAGCCATAGCCCACATTACGTATCAATTTTGATGTTTGTTAAAAATTCGGAGATATGGACAACTGTATGAATAAATGAATAATGCATGATAGCATCTCCACTGAGACTCCCTGGTCTCTGGGGGAAGGGGCTGTTCTGTTTTGACTTTTAGAGATTTCACTGTCAATGTATTTGTGTTCATTTAAGCCATAATGATAATGTTAGTCAATGTTGACCAAGGAGTTGAGTTGGCAATCTTTTCATTAAAGGGGTTATCTCCCTACAAGGGTTGCTTTTTATGTTAAAGATATTGCAAAAACAAGTCAGTTTGCAAAATATGTCCATTAACAGTATCCTACCTATTCCCAGGTATCCCCTCTTGTATGGGCTGCATCAGCTCTTCAGGTCGCTATAGCTACAGACCTGTTTGATCCCTCCTGATAGGCTGACAGCACTGGTTGTTATAGCTACAGACCTGGCTTCTACTGCAGCCTAGTGGAAGCCAGTAAACACTCCCCTGAATTCAAAGTGAAACCAAAAAACAGGACTGAGGTAAGATGAATCAATGTAGTGAGACAAACCCTTTAAGTTCTATTTCAATTTTTTTGGGGCAATACCTGCACTTTTTACCAATGTATTTCTCAGTTGTTACAACATATTTCTACCTACTTACCCCATTGCACAGGCAAGCAGAAATTGTAAAGCAAAATAAACATTTGTCCACTTGCTAAAATATAAAGCCTAAAAAAAACAAAGGTAGACATTAAAATTTCCATACACTTTACAAAGTAAGAACAGCAATCTGTCTATAGTTTAGTGCATTTTCTATCAAATAAACCTAAAAGATCAGTGGTTCATTTTACAGGTAACACGGCAAATAAACATTACAAGACTTTTTAAAGTACATGTGGGAATGGGTAGTTTTGCAGTCCTTTCTAAACGTGTTTTAGGAATATTTGTTCTCTTTTCTTGATAACAAAGCAGACAGAAGCTTAGCCTTTAACCCCGAGGCCTATTTTTTTTTTACATTAGTTTTTCCATTTCCGCCTTCAAAGAGCCATAACTTTGTTATTTTTCCACCTACATAGACATATGAGGGCTTTTATTTTGCGGGATAAGATGTTTTTTTCTAATGGTTTTATGCATATTACCATAGAATATACTTGGAAACCGTAAAAAAAATTCTAAGTGGGACAAAATGTGAAAAAAACGTACTTGCGCCATGTTTGCGGGAGTTCTGTTTTTACGGCGTTCAATCTTTAATAAAAATTATGTGTTATCTATATTTTACAGGTAACATCCACCAATACCAAACATGTACAGTTTCCATTATGCTTTGGTACCATAAAAAATTCCAAACATTTTCTATTTTTGAAATTTGCGCTGTGACGCCATTTTCTGCGACCAATAACGTTTTTTGGTACCAACACCTACGGATTTCAGTGAAGGGGCATTTTTTGTGGGCTGAAGTGTACTTTTTATTGCTGCCAGTATGGAATACATGCAAAATTTTTGATTACATTTATTCCAATTTTTAGGGAAAGTGAAATGACCAAAAAACGCAATTTTGGCATTTGCAATTTTTTTTCTTCCAGGGTTTGCTCAGGTACTGGGTTTAATTATGTTATATTTAATAGTTTCGGGACTTTTTCGGATTGCAGCGATCCCAAAATTTGTATAACTTTTGATTTTTTTTTTTTTTTTTTTTATTTTTTAAAATGGACAAAAAGGGGGCGATTTGAACTTTTTTTTTTTTTTTTACTTTACCAGCTCCATGTTAAGCGATTCAGGAGCCCACAATCTCTTCGCACGCGTCCCAACTGAAACCGTCTGAAAAACCGGCTGCAAACTTTTACATGGGGCTCTATTGAAAACCCGTGCAGCAGTCCCAACCGCACAGGTTTTCTGCCCGGTGGTTTTTCAGACCGCCGCCCGCCCGAAAAAACATTCAACATGTTCATTCTTCCGTACGGTTTTCGGATGGAATATGAACAAGTGAATGTGAAGGGGGGGGGGCTTTTCTTCGCTCATTGCGGAGAAAAGTCGCCCCCCCTGCGGCCGTGTGCATGAAAACAGGACAAATACTGGTCGGGTAAACCGACCGGTACTTGTCCTGTGCCGTGTAAACGGCCCTTAAGGTCTTGTAGTAGTAGCCAATTATTGTGTCATGCAGTGTGTGCCTCTGGTACCCGTTAACCCTACTGATTACATACATGTTCTTACAGGATTAAAGACAACTACTGACTACTGGTTTAAAGACTGTTGCAACATCCTTCTCTGTGGCCTCCCAGCTAGCACCCTCGCTCCCCTCCAATCCATCCTTAACTCTGCTGCCCGTCTGATTTACCTCACTCCTCGTATCCTCTGCCTCTCCCCTCTCCCAAATCCTTCCCACTGGTTCCCATTGGCCCAGCGAATCCAGTTAAGTTAGTAACTTTGACCTTCAAGGCTCTACATAACATTCCCCCCCCATACATAGCTGCCTTAATTTCCAGATATCTCCCCTAAAGCATCTCCGCTCCTAAAACAGGACCTTTTCTCTGCTCTCCCCGTGTCAACTCCTCACATACCATCTCCAGACTTCTCCCGTGCTTTCCCCCATACTCTGGAATCACTGCCTCAACACATTCAGCTCTCCCCCTATTACAGCCTCAAAGCAACTTGAAAACCCATCCTTAGGGTTTGCCTATAAACCCAAAAATAACCCTGCTGTCACTAACATATCCACAACATGTTGTCCCTCACCATCTTTCTCTTCCACCTTCCTTTTAGTGTGTAAGCCCTCGCGGGCAGGACCTCTTTCCTTCGTACCCGTTGATAGTTTTTTAATTTGTCCCCTTTGTACTTGTTTGACCTATGTTATGTATGAAACCTGAATGTACAGCGCTCTGGAACCAAGGGCGCTCAAAAATAAATAATATATGTCTCAGTGATGGTTGTCACCACCCCAACAGATGACTCTCTTTTATTCTACATACTCCGCTATCTATGACTTCAGGTTTTAGATGAAGATTCTAGTCTAGGCTAGTTTCACATGAGGCTTTTTCCCCTCCTAAAATTCAATTTCTGCAGAATATTTAGCTTTTTGTAAACAGATATTATGTGCTAAATGTATGTTAAACAAGTAACAGGTACCTTTTTTTTTTTTATGCATTCACTCTGTAGCTCACAATTTGAACTGCAGCATGCATTTCTTTGGAAAACAATAGGACACTGTAGGGGCATGTTTTCTAAAATACACATGTTGCGCACCAGCCTACATGTAGAAAAATACCCATGCGAATGTAGCCTATGGATACAGCCACACGGCAGTAATAAAATGCCGGATGGATTTAGTTTAAGAATCCAGCCGTTATTTTATCATCTTTTGAATGGTTTTGGGGGACAGTTCTGGTTTGCAGATTCGGCCATCCCCCTAAACCATTGAATAGCACATCTTCCGCTCGAAAACTGGCCTGAAGATTGTATATGTTCCTAGTTTTTCAGAACATATACAGTTTGGAACTCTGTTCGGCAGAAATTCTGATCAGTGTGGACTACTGGGTGGATTTTCTATTAAAGTCTATTGAAATGGTTGACAGTCAGTTTTCAGACAGTTTCCAAATCCATAAACCGTTTGAAAATTTTATGAAAAACCTATGCCCTATGGACGTACCCCTAGTGTTCTGGATCTCTTGGCAGCATACTGTAACATACATTTGTTAGAAATGCATCAGTTTGCATTAATCTGTTTTCCCTGTCATTGGTGTGTGAGGATTGCTTTATGAGTTTCCGGTTGTATTTTGGGGGTTTAATTTCAGCTATGAAAAGTTCCCAAAAGGGAACTTCTGCATTACAGGTCAACTCATAGCTAGCTACGAGCCAATAGTGTTACAGAATGAGGTGGTCAGCACTTGTGGTCGTCCTTCCCATTAACTTTTATGGGCGTTCCGAATATAGCCAAGTGCTCGGCTATATTCAGAATTACCAAAGAAATAAATGGGGAGCACGGCCACAAGCACCACCATTCTCACTCTGTAACACAGTTGGCTTGTAGCTAGCTATGAGTCAGCCTGTAATGCATAAGTTCCTCCGTAAAAACACTCCTTTAAGAGGATTCTGTCACCAATTTCTTTTTTTACTAATTAAAATAAGATACTAATACATATTTTCTTTTTCTTAGCCATTTTTATTTTCTGATTATAGATTTTTTTCATTTTGTTGTCTGTATATGATTGTGAGGGCAGCCACCTTGCATGAACTGTTTTAAGCAGCATTTAGAGAGATGCTTTACAGCAGCTGTATGGCATAGGAGCCTGTGAACAGGAGTAGACCCACTGACTTCTATAGGAGAGTTTTCTAGACATGTTCTGTGACCTAGGAAGAAATCAGTGTGCAGCGAGGGGGTAGAGTGTGAACTATGACATCTCCTATTGTGAATGGTGTATTCTGTGTTATTTACACACATTGGGGTCTTTCAGTACAACCCTACCTCTGCTGATAATGAGGAGATTATTATTAAAGGGGTTTTGCCACAAAGTAAAATTTACATGGGAAGTTTGAAAATTAAATAATAAACATTTTCACCATTCATCGTTATTAAAAATTCTGCACCGTTTTTGTTTTAGCTGCTCCTTTAGGGATCCATTGTTTACAGCTCGTATCCAGGGGATACGACCAGGGACGAGAGATCCTCAGTCCTGGTCGCAAATGCTCAGACATCACCTCTCTTCTCAGGTAGATACTGAGTGTTCAAACCCCGGGTGCTGTCATTCTACTCCTGTCCTTTGGACTAGTTATTAATAAGTCAAACAGTGCAAATAAGAAAAAAAAAGAAACCTTAATGAGGTATGTGCATTGATAAAGAGGAAAAAAAATTCCACAGGTTAAGTTCCTGCAGGGATTTGAACCAAGGACCCTTGTGATGTGAAGCAAAAATGTTACCTCTGAGCTACAGTGTAGCTACTTACAGTTCTATACATAAACAGGCCTTTCTTTCACTAGAGAGAGGAAAGGCCTGGTGATGTCATCCTGCTGAGTCACATGATATGTAATTCAAACAAATAACACACGCCCCCCTTCTGAGCACACAGAGCTGAAGAACTGGATGCAGAAGGTATGAAATAAGATTGTGGCAAAACCCCTTTAAGCCTAGTGGCGAAGGTGAAAACTGCGGGACTTCAGGATTTAAAAAGAAAATATTAATAGTGACATGGAAAAATAAAAAATCTTTAAAAAATGTGTCAAGCATAAAAACATGAGATAAACAAGAAGTCATTTGCTGATGAGCCATTCCCTTCAGTGGAGTAATTTGCAAAAAAAAAAACTCAGTTCGAGAGACTAATATCCATCCAATGAAATGTTTGTCAAAAAGTAAATTGACATGATTATCTAGGTTACATTTACTAGTCATGAAAATAATAAAGGATAAATACAGCAATTTATAACAATTACACTTAAAAATGAATCATTATTATTATTATTTATTTTAGAGCGGCATTAATTCCATGGCGCTGTATATTCAATGGGGATACATAAATAACATAATTCAAACAAGTACAATGGTGACAATAGATGACTAACAACTGGTACAGAGGGAGAGAGGACCCTGCCGGCAAGGGCTTAAAAGCTACAGGGAAGGGGGAAAGACAGAAGGTGAGGGGCAGACATGTTTGTGGGGGGTGTAGTGACAGCAGGGATATTGTAGGTTATAGGCAATCCTGAAAAGATGGGTTTTTCAGATTGCTTTTGAAGCTGGTGAAAGTGGAGGAGAGTCTGATGTGTTGGGGCAGAGAGTTCCAGAGTGTGGGGTTAGCAAGAGAGAAGTCTTGGAGACTGAGTAGCTGAAAAGAGGAGAGAAGAAGGTCCTGTGAAGAGTGGAGATTGAGTGAGGTATCTGGAGATTAAGGTAGAGATGTATGGAGGGGAGAGGTTATGGAGAGCCTTGTAGGTCATGGTTAGTAACTTGAAATTAATTCGCTGGGCAATAGCTAGCCAATGAAGGGATTGGCAGAGGGGAGATGCAGAGGAGAGAGAGAAGAGAGGTGGATAAGACGAGCAACAGAGTTGAGGATGGATTGAAGGAGACAAGAGTGCTAGATGGGAGGCCACAGAGAAGGATGTTGCAGTAGTCTAGGCGGGAGATGACGAGGGCATTGACCAGAATTTTTGTAGCATCAAGGTTAAGAAATGAGAAATATTCGTGAAATATTTTTCAGCTGGACACGGCAGGCAAAAGTAAGGATTTGGATGTGTGGTTTGAAGGACAATGGATTCAAGCGTTATCATATGGCAGCATAATAATAATAATAATGGTACATTACCTTCTCAAATTCCCCAGTCCAGATGGTGAAAAGAAACGTAGGTAAAATCATAAAAGCAGCATTATAAAAAAGGACACCATATTTACCTAGTTCCTGTAAAGCAACACAAATTGTAGATCGTCATCAGCAGAAATAAAATGATGTCTTTATTAATGCTAAAGATAGCCAGCACATAAAGGGTGCCTTCACAAAGCGCAGTTTTGGAGCGGTTTTACCTGCGCTCCAATTAAACTGCCTTTACTACCGGCAAGCTTCTTTCACTTATCTAAACCGTTTGGAAAGTGAGGAATCAATTAGTGTGTTTGTAATCCACAAGTCTTCAAACCAGTAATTCATTACTTACTTGAAACATCTTTCTGAACAATTCAGACGACTGAAAGAAGCTTGCTAATAATAAATGCAGTTTAATTGAAGCATAGTTAAACCTGCACTAAAACTGCGTTGTGTGAAAGCACCCAAAGAGGTCTATTCTTTGTTATGTCCTAATTTAGGTAAATGCTGAAAACGGCTATGCTGTTTCTTGAGATCAAGGGTGCACCCCTCTTTCTGGTCAGATGATACCACTCCTAAGGTTAATAATAAGTAATAAAAATAATGATTTAATAAGTTATAAACCCTAAATAAGGATCTCTATCTGGGACATCTATGGCATACCCACATTATATGCAAGAAATGTCTGACAAGTGGGCAGTCTATTTTGTGACTTTCATTTATTGAGAAAACACAAAGGGCGACACGTATGTACGGGGCTGTGGCAGAAGTTCAGCCTCAAAACTGGCGCAGCCCTGTTCGCTAGATTTTTAATGAGGCGCACTCCAATATTAGGCGCCTTACAACGCGCCCGTGACACTTTGTAATGCACCTGAGATAGGGGGGAGGGCTGGAGGCAACACGCACTACAACCGTGCAAGACTACACATATGACTTTTGAACGGCAAATCCAGGCCTCATTACTGCTGGAACAGGTAGACCATTTTAAATGTGATTTACCTGAGCCAGAATTGGCACTTAGTGGCTAGAAGGCGCTAAATCTATGACCTGCAGTAGAACAGGTTCACAGATTCAGGAGCATTCTACACTACTAATGCGTGCAAAAAGATGGCACCTGGGTGCCAAAAATCATGCATGTCGCCCAAAAACAGTAATTTACTAAAAATATAATGGAGCGCAGCATTCATGCACAGCCACCTTTGTTTCCTCCTCTCTGTAGTTGCTGAACAGGAGATCAGTGTATATACAAAATATCTTAAGTGGAAATATTGCTTTAATCTTTTGGAGATGCAGTAACCAAACAAAATGGCATAAACACCAAATAGCTAATTTGTTGATGTAAAAATTAGTACAGTATAATGTCTAACAAAAGTAAACCACCCAACTAAGGACACACAACTGCCCATAAACATTTCAAATGTATATAATAAATATACAGTGTACAGATCATAGGTATATACCCTAATTACAACATAGGTCGAAGAAAATAACACAAAAATATAGTATAACCCAACATCATTTTTATATACCCCAACTTTTTTATTTTCCTCAAAAACAGAGCTGTTTCAGTGCTCACCTTTTTGTGGGGTGAGCTATGTATACAATATTTTATTCATTTTCTAAGTGACCAAAAATATCCACTCAGGCATTTTTTTCTTTTACAGAATTCACAAAGTGGAATGCACAAAGCTACATTTAAATAGACTGAACTTTTATGAACCAATTAAGGTTTTTTTATTTAATTTTTTTTAATCAGTAAATAGGACGGAATTATTTGATTTTTTTTTAGTTCTTTAATATCTTTTTGTGAACCTTTTTTCCTTTTTTAGTCCCCTTAAAGGACTTGTCAAATAATCTCAAAAAATGGGAATCTAACAAGAGGACAAAGAGTGACTTTTAATGACAATATTTACTATTTTGCCATAGGCAAATTTAAACTCTATCACCTTTCAATCTATAAAACACTAAAACGTAACTTTTATTATGTATATCACTTAACCTCAATGCACACTATTTAAAAACCTGATTTCTAACCTCTCAATATTCCCTATCTCATTGTGAAGGAAAACCTCCTTTTCTATTATCCCGTTGGTGGAGCACCACCCACTAGCAAGGGGAACCCTTATACATACAGTAATTTATAAACTCCAAAGAGTCTTACTTGGACAATCATCCCTAATATCATGAACGTACAACATAAGGTTTCTGTAAAACCCTCTGCAGAGGGTAACACCCGTAATGAGAGCCAGAAAATCACAAATTAAAATGTCATGCCTGACCTCCCAACATGTTTCACCAGCTAAACTGGCTTCATCAGGGGGCAGAGGTCCGGTTCACATGTGGTCTAGCTCATTTCCTTTTATATCATCTTAGATACACACCCTATTCAGGTGCTCACTATTTAACCATCAGAGATTCAACAATACCCATTTGTCCCTTTTTACTCTCCTGCATGCATACTGAAGCTATTCACTGCAGCTGCGTTCTTATGAACAAATTCACCATCTCCATGGCGGGCTTTTGCCCTCTCTTACCATGCCGCCCGCGCCCGCGCACTGTACCAGCGGGCTTTTCTGCCCTATCTGTGATGGACCTCCGTCCAGCTTCTCTCACATTATTGTGAGAGAAGCCATCTGCGCAGCTCACCTAAAACAAACTAAGCGAGATAAATATTACTTTTACAGTACACAGCTAACTTAATCTGTTCCCATGAACCTTCTCTCTTCTATGTCTAATATGCATATTATGTCTAATATGCATATTTATGGGGAATACGTACTCCATTGTACAGTACACTATTGTCCATATCTGTTCCCATAAACCTCTTCCCCTCTGTATCTAATATGCATATTCATTTTAATAAAGCTTCAAGCCTTATGATTTATCCCGCCCACCGTCCCACAGTTTCACCTCCTACTTTCCCCACTGAAATATTCTTTCTTACAGCTCTCAGCTAGTTACTTAATTCATTACATTACAATGGAGATATGCGAGTCCATACATGCTCCATTGTATTTTGCATACTTTAGCACAAAATCTACGCAGTCGGTAGAAACAATAAATGTATACATAAATAGATGGTACTTTAATCCCAAACGGCGTTTCATCATAGCAACGTAAATGTATATACTATATAATTTGGTTGCTAACAAATTCCTTATGCAAAATAAAAAATAATGTTTCCCCAAACCCGTCAAATAGAATCTGTGGCCTCACATGATCCATACCCATCATCACTGCAAAACACTGGGAAATCGACAGACAAAGAGGGGGCCTCATATGATTAATACTTATCATCATTGCAAACCACTGGGAAAATGAGGGACAAGGAGGGACAGAGGAGACAAGAGGGGGACAAGGGAAAAATGTATGTGAACTCTGGTGCTCCTATAGTCATATATTCAACCATGCTTGTGCCACTGACCATGCTTGTACCACGGACCATAAAATATATGTGATAAAGTATGTTTCTTCAAACATTATATAGGGAATCGGCAGGATTAGATAAATGCTGCAAATGAAAAGCCTTCATTAAAGCCTTTAGGGTTCAATGTATTAAGTCTAAATATCCATTTGCCTCTTCCCGCAGTAAAACCATATCCAAATCGCCCCTTTTTTTCCCTAGCTTTTTCACACAATACCCCAAAATTTTACAACCCCTTTTTTCAAAAATTGTGTACTTCAAAATGGTTTGCTAGGGGAGTGTCCCCTTAGTTTTAAGTATTCAAGTTTCGAGATCTGCCCGAAAACTCCTGATGGTTTTTCTCCCCCTAGATCTTGGGGCAAGAAACCATGCCCCATAAATCCCCCCTCTGGTTTTAAAATTTGATGAATTGTCTTATCTCAAATCTTCTCTTTAAAATGGGTTTAAACAAATTCTTTATTTTTCCCATATAAATGGAAATGTAAAACGGATTTAATTCTTTTTGAAAAGGTACCTTTGAAATGAGCAGGATGAGGGGTATTTAGAAGGAATTGGACTTTCTGAAAGAGACCAGTTTCTCTGAGGTGATTCCAAAAAAATTGTTACATATAGAAAAAAAAAAAATTTAGGGATAAATTTGGCTAGTCACTTTGAGGGAGATACCAAAAACAGGGTTTAAATCTCCGGGGGTGGGCCTATCTGTCCTTTTGAAATAGGGGTGCTAAAAATTTTTTGGGGTTCTGTGTGAAAAACTAGGGGGAAAAAAAGGGGCGATTTGGATTGGTTTTACTGAGGAAAAGGCAAAAGTAATATAGACTCAATACATTGCCCCCTAAAGGTTAAATAAGGTTTTCTTTGGCATTTATCAAATCCTGCCGTTTCCCCTAAAATTGTTTAAAAGAAACATAAAATATATTGATAAAGTATGGTCAGTGGTAAAAGCATGGTCAGGGCCAAGCATGGTTGAATATAGATTTAAGGAGACAGATTCACTACTTTTTTCCCTTGTCCCCTCTTTTTCCCCTCTGCCCCCTCCTTGCCCCTCATTTTCCCAGTGGTTGAAATGTGATAAGTTTAAAATCTTTGGGCCCCCTGCTGGATTCCCAGTGTTTTGCAGTGATGAGGGGTATGGATCTGTGAGGCCACAGTTCTATTTGATGGTTGGAATATATTTTTTTTTTTGAAAAGGGAAATTTTGTTAGCAACCAAATTATATAGTATTACATTTTACGTTTTATGATGAAACGCCGTTTGGGAAATTAAAAAACCCTCTTTTATGTATACATTTATTTTTTTACCGGCTGGTAGATTTTTGCTAAAATATCAAAATACAAAGGAGCAGTTGGACTCCATTCTCCCTTGAAGTAATGAATTTAAGAACTAGCTGAGAGCTGTAAGAAAGAAAATTCGTGGGGAAAAAAGGGGGTGAAACTGTGGGACGGGGGGCGGGTAAATTAAGGCTGAAGCTTTTTTTAAAAAGAAAAGCATATTGATACAGAGGGGAGGGGGTTTTTGGGAACGATATGGCAATAGTGTATGTCAATGGAGTACGTATTCCCATAAATTGCATTTAGAATATATGCTATTAGAATAGAGGAGAAGGTTTATGGGAAACGGGTTTTGTTGTGGTACCGTAAAAGTAATATTTATCTCGTTGTTGTTTTGGTGAGTGGCAGATGGCTTCTCTCACAATAAAAGTGAGAGACTTGGGCGGGGTCCATCACAGTAGGGGGAGAAAAGCCCCATGGTACAGTGGGGGGCGGCCATGGGAAAGGGGCGAAGCCCCCCTGGAGTGGTAATTTTGGGTTTATTAGAACGCAGCAGCAGTGAATAGCTTCAGTATGTGCGGAGAGTAAAAGGGACAAATGGGGATTGTTGAATCTCTGATGGTTAAATGTAGCATGAAAAGGGGGTTTTTATTAGATGATATAAAAGGAAAAGAGCTAGACCACATTGACCGGACCTCTGTCCCCGTGAAAACCAGTTTAGCTGGTTTAAACATGTTGGGGGGGTCAGGATGAATTTTAATTTTTGGGTTTTCTGGTCTCATTACTGTGTTTCCCCCTGCAGGGGTTTCACAGAAAAACCCTTCTATGTTGTACTCATGGAAATTGGGATGATTGTCCAAAATAAGCTTTTGGAGTTAATAAATTACTGTATGTATAAGGGTTCCCCTTGCTAGTGGGTGGTGTTCCAACAGACTGGATAATAGAAAAGGAGGTATTCCTTCTCAATTAGAAAGGTAATATTGAGAGGTTAGAAATCAGGTTTTTAAATAGTGTGCATTGAGGTTAAGTGGTATACATAATAACAGTTACGTTTTAGTGTTTTATAGATTGAGAGGTGATAGAGTTTAAGTTTGCTTTAAGGGACTTGAACATATAATCTTATATGACTTCTATATTGCAAAATAATTGTCAAATTAATGCTCTCCTATTACATCCAGCGTCTGGAAGGATGCATAAGGATGCACAAACATGGCAGGTGTGAGGACCTTCATTAAAGGGGTTTTCTAATCATGCTAATTCACAGAGTCACTGGCAGCTTCGGACTCACAATGCCTGGACAGGCTATGGTTGGTTCTATATCAGTTATTAGCATACTTAGCTCCTTTATAACTAGCTGAGCTTTACAGCTGACACACGTGCAGGAGATTTAATATGTAGTAAATAAAGCTACAGACCTCCAAGGAGTGAAAAAAGTGCTTTTCAAAAGGTAAATAATCTAATCATGTTAGACATAAAGACTTCACTCCATGGTGACATCACTCCAAGCTCTCTGAATAAATCAGGAAGGGAGATATGGACAGTAACCTAGAGACACATGTGTCTTATCTACTGACCAGGGCAATGTCTTTAGTAAAAGTCTCCATTTACCTTTCCCTACATGTTGAAAGCTAAGCGTTATAGTCAGAAAACACTTTTGTCAGAAATCTGTCTTTCCCCAACCGTTCCCTGCCTAAAGCAGAGTAACCGTCCCGAAAAGGGAGACCCCACACTTGTGCCCCACCCTGGATGACCTTAATGTAGACAGGAATACACAAACGAACCAGGACAAATGAACAGGGAACTGATAGGAATAAAGACAAAATGCAGTGAGATAAGCGAAGGTCAAGCTAGGAAAGGATCACAGTACCAAACTGAGAAGCAGAAGAATAACCTAAGATCAAGCCTAAGTCTAAAACCACAAGGTGAACAGGACAAAGAAGCAATCACAGGCCCAGAATGAAGAAACAGGGATGTTTAAATACCTCGCCCAAGCGAGGGATTGGACCCAGGGCTTAACCCACTAGGGGGATGGAACCCCTCTGGACCCTTTTAAATCCTTTTGTCTGCCATGACAACTAAACAAAAATGAGGCTTTAAATCAGTGAATAGTTTACTACCTCATACAATCAACAACAATCCATTAAAACAATATTGTGTAGGTTTGGACAATGAGCACATCTATTTAAAATCTGGGGAAGTAAAAGTAGAAACAAACCTGTTGTGTTTCTGGCTGTATTTAACCCTTAGTGATGCTGCTAATTTTGGCCTTTAAGTTGCAGCCCATTTTTTTTAAAGTCTGACATGTCACTTTGTGTAGGAACAATTTATTATTGCTTTAATTTATCCAAGTAATTCCCATCTTAGGCGCTGCATTTTAAATTTACACTGTACTATTACAGCAGTACTATGGGCCACATAGGATATGAAGGATCTCGAAATGTGGAGACACACAAAAGTAACAAGACATAGGCCTCATGTATGAAAACTGTCTAGATCTAAATTCACTTTGTTTCCAAAGCAACCAATCAGAGCGCCCCTCTCATTTCCCCTGAGCACTATATGAAATGAAAGAGGCGCTCTGATTGGTTGCTATGGGAAACGAAGTGAATTTTAGACCTAGACAGTTTTCATACCTGAGGCCCTATGTCTTTTTACTTTTGTGTATACACATTTCGCGATCCTTCATATTTTTATTTTTTTGGCAGTTAAGCTGTATAAGGATTTATTTCTGGCGTGACACCTTGTATGTTTCATTGATACCAGTTTAGGGTTCATGCAACTTTTTAAATCGCTTTGTATTCCATTTTTTGGGATGTGGCAGTTTTGGCACCTTTTTATTGACTTTTTTTTTACGCTTTTTACCATGAGATAAATAAAATAATCTTTCATGGTTTGGGGAGTTCTAAATGCGGGATATGAAATATGTATTCTTTTCTTTCATTCTTTTTTTTCCACAGGGGAAAAACAGAATTTTTTTTATTTATTTATCTCTTTATCAAACTATATATTGTCTTACTTTTTTTTTAGTGCCACTGGGACACTTAAACATGTGATCATTTAATCACTCATGTAATATACTGTACTACTTATGTAGTATTGAGCCCCCTCCCTCTGTCAACTACCCTGATGTCACGGAAGCTAATGATCACGGCCTCCGCAGGGATTAACATTTGAATTGGAACGCTCTCTGACTCCAGCAGTTAGGGTGTGTTTACAGGGCGTTTTTGAATACGTTCTTGGATATGTTTTTGATCCGAAAAATGTATTCAACAGCGCTGCGTAAAATGCATCCAACATGTACCCAAAGTGTGGTGCGTGTTTGGATGCGATTTTGCTGCAGCAGAAACGCACCCTATAGTTTTAAATAGGGCGTCTGCTGCATCAAACATATCAAGAATTGATCCGGAAGATGCATCACAAAGACACATGTAAAACACGTATCGTCTGAACGCCGCTGCGTGTTTTACATTGAAGGTAATGTAAATCACACTGCATATTGTTAGATGCATGTTTGGGTCCATTTTGGGTCCGAAACAGGGATTCAAGCACGTATTTAAGAAACGCCGTGTGAACATCTCCTTATTGTCAGTTCCAGCTGCAGAGGATGTGGGCTCAGTAGCTCTGTAGGATGTATTATTGCAGGATTTTGTAGAAACCTTTTTATAGGACATTCTACTATAAAACTTTGCATGAACTACCACCCACCCATGCCATATGGCAGAAAAAGAAAAACAACCCAAGCATGGCGGAGCTCAATCAAAATGCAACTGAAGGATCCAGGATGGCTGACGCGTTTCGGAAACAAGTTCCTTAGTCGTAGCCAATTCTCTTATGGTATCAGGTGTCTTTAAATGGTAATGCCAACAGGTCACATGATTCGATACATCCAATCATCAATTCGGCCATATTACAACCTGAAAAACGTATGCAAACTAACCCCAAAAAACGGACACACACAATACCAGTATAAAACTGGATAAAAGCATGAAAAATATCAGTAATAATACATAACATCCTGTTTTATATTAAAACCAACAGGTATGCGAGTCCTAAGCTCAAAAATCCAGTGCGACTCTCTGCTCAAAAGTTTTTTTGAGCAGATCGCCACCTCTCGCGGAATGCGTCACCTTCTCAATACCTAGGTATGAAAATTAACTGATATTTCCGCTATGAACATCTAAAAAATGTTTAGAAACCATGGATATGCCAACTGTATTGCTACATTTAGTTGAGTCTGACAAATGTCTTCTAATTCTAACTTTGAGGGGACCAGATGTACACCCTATGTACTGTAATTTACAGGATATTATGTATTATTACTGATATTTTTCATGTTATTATCCAGTTTTATACTGGTATCGTGTGTATCTGTTTTTCTGGTTTGTTTGTATACGTTTTTCATGTTGTAATATGGCCGAATTGATGATTGGATGTATCGAATCATGTGACCTGTTGGCATTACCATTTAAAGACACCTGATACCATAAGAGAATTGGCTATGACTAAGGGACTTGTTTCCAAAACGCGTCAGCCATCCTGGATCCTCCAGCTGCGTTTTGATTGAGCTCCTCCATGCTTTGGTTGTTTTTCTTTTTCGGCAATATGGCATGTATGTTTTTAACATGTTTTTTCTGAATAAAGCATCAAGATTTTATTAAGCTTATTTTCCAGTGGATATGTAGCGGTTGCTTCGGCTTTCTTTACAAACAAAAACCACGTGGTGGTGGTTGTATCCAGCTCTATTTCACTGTGGGGAACGCTACGGATTGGGTGAGCGATCTTACACTGCGTTTTGAATAATTACCACCCACTCATGATTTAATAGAATGTCATAGGATGAAAAGGGGTTAAAGAAACAAACAAGCAAACTGATGCAGGAAGTTGTATAAAATATTTTAATTAGTAATAATTACCTTGGGATTAATTTTTTCTTTGGTATACACCCCATAGGCCGCTGTGAATATGTCATTCAACAACACAGTGGTGTATCCCTCCAAACTAAATGAAAGATCAAAACTGAAAAAACAAATAGTAAACAGTAGGAGGAGAAGGCTTTAATAAGTTTGTGGCTGATACAGCATTAAAATATTAAAAGATGTGATTTGAGTAATAATGTAGTGCGTTATGAACCAACAACAACACTTAGGGAGGACATGGGCGCAATAACGGCGAGCACTGCAGCACACTGCAACCGTGGTTTTTATTGGCTCATGGGCGTAACTATAGCCATAGCAGCTAATATGGGGCTCAGAGGTTTTGGGGGCTGCACTCAGATGCAAAGACATTGGTCCTTTTTGTAGGAAACAAGAAGTTGGTGGCTTTATGCTCTCCAGTACTACTATTTGGGTTGCCTGATATATGACAGCATTATTTATACCTTTAATTATTGCTACTCATGCTCCTGTTTTAGTTTATGGTCATTACGTGGTGGGGCCCCATCTCATTTTGCTATGGGGCCCTATGTATTCTAGTTATGCCCCTGAATTGGCTTGATTAGTGGCCACATAAATATGCTGGGCAAGACCGACAAAACCATGCAGTCATTAACATTTTAACCCATTGTTAATTAACATTTGACTGGCACATATGTGAAGGTCACTAATTAAGTGGAAAAAATTAGATTAGCCCCACTCAATGGAGCTGAACAAAGTCCCAAACTGCAAGAAAATCCATTTCTTATGCAGTGAAAGTCTTTAGTGGTGATCCGAGGCTATCACCATGTTGTGACCCCCAATGGAAAGATCTGATGTAAGAACAAGACCTTAGAATTAAATAAACTAATGCAAATTAAAGTAAACTGATTTGAAAACAAAAAACAAAATCATCGCACTGAAAAAGGTTGAAACGGATGAAAACTCGAAGAATCTCCATAAAGTCACTGACAAAAGAGTCTCCTCAAAAAAGATGAAACCTAAGCGCTTGTTCACACGGAGTTTTCACTCTGTGCTACAAGCGCTTTGTAGATCCGTCTTGGGGACTGACAGAGCGGACCCCAAGACGGATCTAACAATTAGCAGTGACTATCACTGCTTGCTATGACTAAACACGCAGCGGCGTTCACATGAGAGATCGCCGCTGCGTGTTTCAAAAGCGCTGCTTGGGTCCGTCTTGAAAACTCTGTGTGAACAAGCCCTAACTCTTAATATGTAATAAAATAAATATACACAAAATTCAGAAAAAAACATCCATTCTCTATGACTGCACCGCAGTAACCTTTTCTTAGTAATACGTATATTTCTCAAGAAAATAAAGGGTATTCTCACCCTATTACATTCAACCCTTCATGGAGCTAGTGCCATGAAAAAAAGAGACCCCACAAAAATGACCTTAATCTAACCCTGTTCCTCACCCTCTGTGGACACCCAAACTCGTTTCATCCACATATAACATGTGTACATAACATAACATAACATAATTGTCAGTGGGAATAAAAAAATAAATAAAAAACCTTATACCATCCTGTGTGACAGCAAGCAGGTAGCCTTGTGCAACGAAAGTGTATGCCAGCCAAATGACCAGACAGCCGGAGAAGTTTATATATTTTGACATTCCGCCTAACAAATCCAATGTATACAGTATATAAAGATAAACTGACTGAAAAGCAAAGTAAAGGTGTAATCTACTGTAATAGTTCACAAATTGTAAGCATCAGGTTCATATTACTTACCAAGTTACAAAACTGCATACAAGAGTGACAATCTCAAAACTTGACATTCTTATGTGCATACTGCGTATGCGCAGACTTTTAGTATCAGAAAGCCCTTACTGTACATGCGCCCTGCAACTCTACATCATGTTAGCACATATCACACGCTCTGTGCATGTACATGCAGTGGAAGTGAAAGTGCGCAAGTGCCCTGTGTCTTTACTCTGTGTGTGTGCATAAAACCATGATGCTGCGCATGCACATTACGGCATTTAGGCATTTTGTGTACATTTATTTTATTGCATATTAAGTTATGTTTTATCTTCATTAAAGACACTCTCTTGTGACAGCGATTTTAAACTCATTTCAAGAAGTTTCCATATACAGGTTAGTTTGAATTATTTTACTTTTAGCTTGGGTTATAATGCTATTTATTTAAAGGGGTTGTCCTGGTAAAAAAAAATTCTTATTATTTAGGATACTGCTGCTCTAAGAAAAGAAAGAAAAAAACTTATACTCACCTCGGATGCAACACTGTGCCATTCTGACTCTCCGGTGGGCTTGTGTTTTCTTCCAGTTTAGATTCTAATGTGATGTCACCACTGCAGTAGCTGATTGACAACACCATTAAGAGCACCTTCTTCCGAATGATAATGTCAGCCAATGGCACTTGACCACTGCAGCAGCGATGTACAATTGGAATCAAAACTAGAAGACCAATGGCGAGTGAGGACAATAAAGCACTGGATCAGAGGTGAGGGCAGAGGTAAGTAAAAGGTTTTTTTTTATTTTTCATGGGGCAGCAACAGCCTAAATAAATAGAAAAGATTTTAACAGGGGAACCATTTAAATGGGAATAGGTAGCAAAATGATCAAATAGCTGGTTTAAGAAAAAAACATGTACAAAACAAATCAAAATTACAAGAAAACTGAAATTCAAAAATCCACATCAGTGGAACAATTATAAGAGTTAATATGTGTACTACAAAGAAACCCCCAAAAAAAACTCAAAAGCTGTATACAACACAGACCCTTTAAGTAGATGACAAAGTCTTACCTTGCTGCTATAAAAGCTCCAGCTACTATTGCTGATATACTCAATGCAACGGACAATGAATATCTTTTCCTATAAAGCAGAAAATATGTAAATAGGAATTTGCAAACAGTGACATTAATACATGTATCAAATGATCAGTTTACTCTGGATAGATAGCTTAACAGACATATATTTGAAGCAGGATAGAGCAACACTGACGAGAAAAATATTCAAAGTGCCAGAAAACTTGACCTTGCTCCTGGGTCGTAATAGTTATGAATTAAAGAAATCACAGCACTGCACAAAATTCCAGTGGATATTAGTGAATTACAGACAGTCCCCAACTTATGTTGCTCTTACATACGGCTTTCCCGTAGTTACGAATAAGGACTTTATGGGGTGTGGCTCAGTGTGCTGATGTCACATACAGTCACGCTGAATTCTGCTGGTCGCAAGATGGGAACAAGCAGGGACTACAATTCCCACAACGCAGTCGGTGACAGGAATACAGCCAATCGTTGTCCATCCGATATGTTTGCCATGCCCTCCAGGTAGGTAGAAATAACGGTCACTGCTCCGGCACTGTGGCTTACACCTGAGAGCGTGGAGCTGCTACCCGGAGGAGGAAGCGGGCACAGGCTCGATTTTTGCAGGTTACAAGCTCTCAATCAGCTGGGGATAATCGAGGTGAAACTGCTGGGTGTATCACCAGCATCACTCTACCTCATGCCGCTCTTGTCGCTCCTTGCTATTGGTCTCATCTCCCCTGCCCCCACTTCTTGCACTAATCGGTACCCATGTGTGGCATGCTGGCATTTGTAGTTGTGGAACTAAAAGTGCTAGCATGCCACAACACACATGTACTGATTGTATGGGTATTGATTAGTACATGTCTTCAACATCTGCTGCTGTGGCATGCTGGCACTTGTAGTTCCACAACTACAAGTGCCAGCATGCCACACTTGGGTACTGATTGGTGCATTCCCCACCGCACATGTACTAAAAATACCTGTTCCAACATACATACAAATCCACAGAATTAATTTACAATCCATATCCTGTACATAACCCAGGGACTGCCAATACTTGTCATAAATTACTTATATTTACTGCTATTTGTGGAAAACTGCAATTCAAGTTGGAAAGTTAGTGAACCCTTCAACATTTTTTATATTTCTGCATAAGTTTGACCTAAAACTATATCAGATTTTACGCTTTTTCAAATATTTTCAAGTCCTGAGAGTAAATAAAGAGAATCAAAGCAAACAAATGAGTCAAAATATTAGATTTGGTCACTTATTTAATGAGGAAAATGGTCCATTATCACATGTGTGAGTGGAAAACATATGTAAACTTTTAGGATCAGTGGATAATTTGAAAGCGTAATTAGAGTCAAGCGTTTTCAGTCACTGTGATGACAATCGGGTGCGAGTAGGCGACCTGTTTTATTTTTTTTTAAAAAATGGAGATTTATCAAAGTTTCATCTACACAACACATTTGTGGAACGAATAAAAGATTTCCGAGGACCTCAAAAGAAAAAGTTGTAAATCCTCATCAGGCTAGATAAGGTTACAAAATCATCTCTAGCCGTCTTAACAGAATTATGGGCCCCTGGCAGAGCACTGCAGTGGGTCCTGCCAAATACATGACATCACATTTGGCCATGCCACGAGCCCCTCCCCCACCCCCACCCATATTATCACACCACTTATGTCTGGACACCAGAAGCCTGCAGCCTACAAGACTTGGCTCCCTGCTCCACCATGGTTTTTAACTGTTTGCACATGCTAAAAACACACAAACAGTTAAAGGGGTTGTCTCATCTCAAAGTTTCATAGGATGCATGAATGAAATAATGCTGCTTTGCTCTGTCTCTTCCTGGTCAAGCTGTCTGTAAATAGCATATGAGCTCCATGTATTCAGACCTCTGCTAATAAGATAAATCTCATGCTGTGAGGACCAGGGAAGCTTTTGAGATTAAGTAAACAGCAGTAAATACTGGCTTTTGTCTGAAAGATCAGATAACAAACAAGCCCTCAGTGTCCAGAGTTCTGTGCTGTGACCTGTGTGATGACATCACTCCTTGCTATCAGATAGAACAAACAGCAGGGGGGGAAGAAGTACACAGGTCGGTCACTTGGGGAACCAGAGAGCGCAGAGAAGGTGATAAAATCACTTGTAGCTCCTTAACAAAAAAAAATGAACAATGCAATATATTTGGAAAACATCTTTATTTAGTGTTCCCAACATGTTGAAAGCTAATATTTTTAGCGAGACAACCCCTTTAACCCCTTCCCGACATAGGACGTATGCATACGCTCCAGTGGGAAGTAACTTCCCGCAAATGGACGTATGCATACGTCCTGGCGATCGCGCGGGCTTGCGGGTGAGCCGCGCACGATCGCAACATGGGACCAGCGGTAAATTACCGCTGGCCGCATGCCGTATCACCAGCGGCCGGAGTGAGCTCCGGCCGCAGGTGATTAACGCTTCGTTACCGCAACCTGTCATGGTTGCGATAATGAAGCCGCAGGCAGGAGGAGGGAGCTCCTCCTGCCTGCTCCTGTCGGCTGCCGCACTGTAGTGCGGCACCGATCTCCTGTCTGATGGTCCCGGGAAGTGAACGGCACTTCCCGGGGTCATCTGTGACGTCACCATGCCCGCAATGCATTGTGGGCATGGTGACAGGTAGTTGTCATGGCGACCAGTACACAGTACTAGTACTGTGTACTGGCCTGCCTTCTAACAGCAATCTGATGATTGCTGTTAGAAGTAAAAAAAAAAGTGTAAAAAAGTAAAAAATAAAGTTAAAAAGTGAAAAAAAGTAAAACACAAAAAATAAAATAAAAACACGTACACCGCCCTCTTCCCCTTTACAAATGCCAATCGCCCCAAAAAAGATAAAAAATAAAGTACCCATATTTGGTATCGACGTGTGCGTAATGACCTGCCCTATAAATCTGTCACATTAATTAACCCACACGGTGAACAACGTAAAAAAATAAATAAAAAACAGTCACAGAATTGCGTTGTTTGTTCATCCCGCAGCACATAAAATGGAATAAAAAGCGATCAAAAACTCCTATAAATGCCAAAGTTGTACCAATTAAAACGTACATTCATCCCGCAAAAAAAAATGTCCTTACACAGCTCTGTGTACAGAAAAATAAAAAAGTTATGGCTCTCAGAAGACAGCGATGCATAAATATTGTTTTACACAATAAAAATACTTTTTTTTTTTTTTTTTAAAGTGCTTCAAAATAAAAAAAAATATATAAATTGGGTCTCGCCATAATCGTATTGACCTAGAGAGTAAATCTAACTTGTCACGGATACAGCGCGATGAGCGCTGTTAAAAACAAAAAACACTACTAGGATTGCAGTATTTTCTTCACACTTCCTTCCAAAAAATGGATTTAAAACTGATCAAAAAGTTTTGTGCCCCAAAAAATGATACCAATAAAAAAGTCAACTCATCCCGCAAAAAACAAGACCCAACACAGCTCCATACACCAAACAATAAAAAAGTTATGGCTCTCAGACTATGGCGATGCAAAAATGTGTTTTCCTTTTTGAATAAGTGTTTTTATTGTGTAAAAGCAGTAAAACCTATACAAAAATACAAATTGGGTATCATTGTAATCGTATCGACCTGCTGAGTAAAACTAGCATGTCTTTTTTTACTGCACGGTGACCGCTGTAAAAAATAAAAATAAAAAACACTACCGGGAATGCTGTATTTTGTTCAAAATGCCTCACAAAAACCTTAATAAAAAGTGATCATATGCACCCCATAATGGTACTAATAAAAACGTCAACTCATCCCGCAAAAAACAAGCCCATAATTAGCTCCGTGCACAGAAAATAAAGTTATGGCTGTCAGAATAGGACAACATAAAAACACAATTTCTTATAGACCTAATTCTATTGTGTAAAATTAATAAAACATAAACTATATAAAATTTATATCATTGCAATTGTACCGACTCCCACTGTAAAGTTTTCCTGTCACTTATCCTGTACGGCGAACACTGTAAAAATGAAGCCCAAAAAACAATGGCGGAACTGTGTTTTTTCCCTCTATTTTCATAGCCCAATACAAAAAAATACTATGGACCACCTGTACACCTAAAATGCACAGTACACCCCTAGATGAGATCCATGAGGGGTGTTGAATCCAAAATGGTGCGACTTCTGGAAGGTTTCACCTTTTCTGGTACTTTGGCGACTTTGCAAATGCGACATGACCCCACCGAAATCTGCGTTCCAAAAGCAAAATAGCGCTCCCTCCCTTGTACGCCCTGCCATGCGCCCAAACAGCAGTATACACCCACATGTAAGCAGGCTCGGAAGCAGGCTCGGACTGGCCCACAGGGGAATAGGGGAAACCCCCGGTGGGCCCCTGAGCATGGTGGACCTAAAGCTGATTTTTAACTCCATATACATTATCAGAAGAGGCAAAAATGCATAGAAAGAGAGGCATAAAGCAAGAGTACAGGAGGCATGTACAGCCATTTACAATAGCTATAGGGTGGGCCCCTAAAACAAACTACACCGTTGGGTCCATAAAAACTCAATTGGTGGGCCCCTACAGTCAACTCCACCTGTGGGCCCTATGCACCCCAGTCTGACACTGCATGTAAGAGAAGAGTGAAGAAATCAGGCGATACCTTTTAGAGGCTAACTGAGTATATTTGATGGTGAGCTTTCGAGAGAACTAGCTCCCTTCTTCAGACATGATGATATACAAGAAATTGAAAATTCACAGACTTTTTATACACACAAGACATGGACCTTCAAAGGATCTTAGAATTCTTAAACATAACAAAATGCAATATAAGCAAACAAGTCATTTACAACAGGTCAAACAATTAACTATCTGGAAACTTGTGAGGCATGACAGAGGGGTCAGTAAATCTGCCGTCTTATCTCACAGCCATCACGTGTAATTTGTGGCCATCACAGTTCACATATAGTTTGACATAAAGCTGGCATGGATATTTAACCCATTTTGCAGAGTCTGAAATTTTTGCATTAATTTAAATTCCCATTCCTTTCTCTCCCTCTGCGTCTTAAAATGTCCCATTAAGGGGGCGTGGCTTGACATGGCCGTGTGAGGAAGCAACCTTGAGAGCTCCTCCACATTTTTTGGCTCCATCCGACTCCATCTGTCTCTAATCATGGGGAAAACTACCAAAAAAGCGAAGAAGGATCCCCCGACCACCCCACACCCCGAAACAGGGGTTATTGACAGTATTTCGGGCGTTTTTCCGCCCTGATGCCGCAGGATGACTCCCGCAGTGAGGCCTCCCAAGATGGCGCCCTGGCCAGCACAGCACCTCTCCCTATGCAGCCTGCCTTACCTGCAACCCGCTCCAGTCGTCGCAGAGGGGAACCCAGAGCCTCCGCTGTGGAACCGGCGTCCGTTGATCATGCCGCAATCCCTGCAGGGAGAGCGGCGCTTCAGGCTCCACTACAGACGCCCGCGGCACGGCCTCAGAAGGCTCACAAGACGGGTGAGCACACCGCGGGCCCGGGGCGTGAGGTGACTTCCCCCCCCCGCATCGGCGGGGACCCGGCGGACGCCTCTGACCGCAGCACACCAATCGGCGCCGCCACGCCCGAGAGGCAGCATGGACGGACCGGGACAGGAGCTTCGTCCCTCCGCACCGCCAGGACTGCAGCAGAAGAGTGTGAAGGGCGCCGCGCCTCTTCGCCGCATCCACAGGCCAGTACAGCTGCGCTGGGATTTACTGCGCCCTCTCTCTCCGCTCCATCTGGGACGCAGCAGGAGCCGCTCCTGAGCGAGCGCCGCTCTTCTCCGCTGCACCCACAGGACACTGTGGCGGCGCCGCGACATGCTGCGCTTCCCCCCTCCGCTTCCTCGGGGACGCAGCATGAGCTCCTGACGGGCGCAAACCACAAGGCGCTGCCGCAGCCACAGAGCCACACAGCGGGCGCAGGCGCGGCGCCCTCTGTGGACTTCCCTGTGCCGGCTCCTACAGTGTCGGCGCCGAGCTCAGGGGAACAGATGACCGCTCCGGGGCCGCACCAGCAGACGCCGGAGATCGAGGGAGGTCCGGCTAAAGGTCAGTCCTCCGGGGCAAGTGGGCTCTCCTCCCCTAGGCTACCTATGAGGGGGAGCGGACAGGGGCCTGCAGATATGTCCCAGACCCAGGGGGTCTTACCTGTGGACTTGAGGGGCACGTCTTCACCCCCACAAACCCCCACCTCTGACATGGGACCACGATCTCCCTACAAAGACCCCTCTTCTGCTGCTCTTCAGAGGGGGGATCGGGGTGTGCTCGGCGCTCATGTGGTGCCCTTGATGGGGACATCAGTGGGATCCCCCCGCAGCCAGCCCAGAATGTTACCACCAACACCACCAATGACCGCTAGAGGTCCTATGTCCTCAGGACTGCGTCCCATGCACCCAGCACCCCTGGTTGAGGCAGGACCTTCCTCTTGGGCGGCAGCCTCACCATCTGGCTGCGGTTCCTCATCCGACTCGCCCAGAGTCATGGGGACTGCACACTCACCCGCATGGTCCACGGGATCCTCATGGCCCACTACACCTGACAACAGACACCAGTCAGCTATCCTGGACTCTCAGCCTTGGCCCGCTCAGGGACCTCTGCGCTCCATCTCAGGCTCCTCAGCTTCTCTCAGTAATGTCAGCAATCACAACCTGTCTCAGGACTTGAACTCTCGTAATCCCTCGAATAGCTCATCGCCAGCCTTCAGCCCCCGGGACGGGGATTCGGTCAGGGGTTCCCCCAGAGAGGTTGCGGCCTATGGTTCACCCCCGCTGTCTGCAAGGCCTGCGTCTCCAGTAGGTGGCAATCTTGTCACGTTCGCTGATCTTCACAGTCTAATCCAAACTCTGCCTACACGACAGGACATTTCTGCCATGGCCTCGCGGTTGCTTGAGGAGCACAGAAAGGAGCTTAACGACTTACGCACGGATCTTTCAACAACCTCGACTAGGGTGGACACCCTGCAGCAAACTCAGGACTCCACCTCTTCTTCTTTAATAGCCCTGCAAGAAGTGGTCCAGCATCACTCAGCCCAGTTGTTCCACTTGCAGCAGCACTTAGATGATGTGGAGAATAGGGGCCGTAGGAATAATCTCAGGATCCGTGGTCTTCCGGAATCAGTGGTGGCTTCTGACCTCTATTCAACTGTTTCCACCATCTTTAACGAGATACTGGAGCGGCCCCCAACCACATTTATCGAGTTGGACAGAGTCCATAGGGCCCTTCGTCCCGCCACCAACGATCCCCAACGTCCCAGAGATGTCATCTGCCGGGTACATTTCTTCATTCTCAAAGAAGACATAATACAGCGCCTTCGCAGGGGGCGAACTCCCGTCTACAATGGTCAAACCCTGCAGATCTATCCGGACTTGTCGCGTCACACCCTAGCGCAGCGAGCCATGTTGAAACCCGTGCTCAATGTTCTTAGGGAAAGGAATATCGCGTATAGATGGGGGTTCCCGTTTGCTCTTAATGTTCGTCACGAGGGACAAACCTACACTTTGCGTACCCCAGAGGACCTCCCAAGATTCTTGAAGGACTTGCAGATTAATGATGTCTCCCTCTCAGCTTGGCCCTCTGGTCCCCCTGTCCCGGGGGAGGCTGGCGGTAGTGTCTTGAGAAGGGTCCAGGATCCAGACCCGGTTGCACAGGGTCTCCCACCCAGGAAGTTGCGGGGGCCCAGGCCACCTAGGCGTAAAACGTACCTGGTCTCAGGTACCGACCCCTCACCTGGGGCCCCTTCCAGCTAATAACGAGAGGTTTTGTTGCTAGCATAGCCTTTTTCCCTCCAAGTATCTATATTCTCACCGGAGAAGAACTCAGTTCATTTATAAGTCGGATGTTGATAGCATTTATACTGTAGTTTCATATCTTTTAGGAGTTGTTTTTGTAACATGCCTGTTTTCTACGCTACCCCAATAGGTTTGGGAGCCCCCCAGCGCCAGTTGATTGCCTGGGGCACTCCCTGGTTAGTAATATGTTGTTTAGCATTGTTGGCAGGGTCCCCCCTCCTGCCTCAGGTTCAGTTCATTTGTGCTGTACCGTTTCTGTTGGGTTTTGTCTCCCTTCCTCTTGTGTTTTCCGTCCTTCCCTTGTGGCTCGGTGTCCCCCGGGATTCGGTTGTATTATCATCTTTCTCGGAGAACTTTAAATGGGGGACCTTCAAATAGCCTCACTCAACGCCAAGGGTCTTAACAACCCGATCAAGCGTGCGCAGATACTTTACCACTTTCACCGCAAGAAAGCACAGATAGTGTGTTTTCAGGAAACCCATTTTAAGTCGGACCTCGTCTCGACTATCAAAAACAGATATTACACCCACTGGCATTTTGCCAATTACCCTCATGCAAAAAGTAAGGGAGTTGCAATAGCTATCCACAAGTCTCTACCGCATCAGGTCGTGAACTGTGTCATTGATGAGGAGGCGAGATTTCTGATTTTGACTCTCTCTATTCAAGGGCAGTTGCTCACGATAGTGAATGTATATGCTCCTAATCAGGGGCAGGTTCCCTTTCTGTTAAAAGTCCTGGACATGTTGCATTCCCATGCACGGGGCACGTTACTATTTTGTGGAGATTTCAATCTTACTTTAGACCCCGTTCTGGATAACTCTTCAGGCCGCTCCTCCATGGCCTATTCGGCCATCAAGAAAGTCAAAAGGGCTCTCCTTCGGTTTCAGCTTTGTGACGGGTGGCGAATGCAACATCCCCAGGACAGGGATTACAGCTTTTTCTCCCACCCTCACAATACGTATAGTCGGATTGACTATATCCTTGTGCAGCACTCTGCCCTTCCTTGGCTGAGATCCACGTCAATCGGTAGTGTTCTGTGGTCTGATCATGCGCCAGTGTTTGCTTCCTTTCAGTTACCCGCCTCATCAGCGCAGACCAAATCCTGGCGGCTGAATGAATCTTTACTAACTGACTCGGTCTGTCTGGCGGACATGCAGCAGACCATTGAACACTTCCTCTCAGATCATGAACGTGATCCCACGCCGCCCACAATGAAGTGGGAAGCCTTGAAATGTGTGCTAAGAGGCACCCTAATCAAACATGGGAGTCGATTGAAAAAGGCCCGTTCGGCCACTATTGCCGCGGCTCTGCAGAAGGTGACCTCTCTGGAGCTGCTGCATAAGCAGGCTCTTTCTGCCTCCGTACTACAGGACCTAGTGGAGGCGAGATTGGAGGTCCGGCGACTCTTTGAGTCTGCGTGGGGTCGCCTCCTCCAGACTCAGAGGAGTAGATTCTATGAGTATGGGAATAAGAGTGGATATCTCCTAGCTAAAGCCTCCAGGGACCAGGTGACAGCCTCCTTCATTCCAAGTGTTAGGTCCCATTCAGGCACCATGGTACATACGACTGGGGAGATAGCTAAGGAGTTCCAAGCCTTTTATTCCAAACTCTACCACCTGCCCCCTGCTTCCTTTTCGGCTTCACAGGCACCACAGGGGCCCCCCAAAGCCTTTCAAACTCTATCCACAGAAGCCATTCTGAGGATGGAGGACCCGTTCTCGAGTGAGGAGCTCGCTGCGGTCATTAGAGACCTGCCAGGGGGGAAAAGCCCAGGCCCAGATGGCCTCACGGCTCATTTCTATAAGTCCTTAGCACCTTCCCTCATTCCGGTTATACTTCAAACCTACAACGCTATCTCCTCATCGCTGCGTTTTCCGCCAGACTCTACCAGGGCGCACATCACTGTAATTCCTAAGCCTGGTAAGGATCCCCAGGAGTGTGGGAGTTATCGCCCCATATCTCTTCTGAATGTGGACCTCAAAATCTACGCCAAACTCCTAGCCAACCGTCTAAATACTCTCTTGCCTTCATTGATCCACCCTGATCAGGTTGGTTTCGTACCCGGGAGGGAGGCACGGGATAATACTTTGAAAACACTAGATCTGATCCAGTATGCGCACTCTCGGAGGATTCCCTTGATGGTCCTGTCATTGGACGCAGAAAAGGCGTTTGACAGGATATCTTGGGAATCTTTGGCCTCTACTCTACGTCATGTCGGATTAGGCCCACTTTTTATTGCTAAAGTTATGGCCCTCTACGACAACCCTTCAGCTAGAATTAAAGTCAACGGATCCCTGTCAGAGGCCTTTGAGATCCGGAATGGTACCAGACAGGGATGTCCGCTATCGCCGTTATTGTATGTACTCATCATGGAGCATCTGATGGAGTCTATTCGGTCCAACCCGGACATCAAGGGGATCAAAATAGGGGAGCGCGAGTTTAAATGTTCCGCATTTGCGGACGATCTCCTTATTTACTTGCGAGATCCGCATACTTCGCTTCCCTCTCTGATGTCTGAGTTGGCACGCTTCTCTCAATGGTCTAATTACAAGATCAACTTATCCAAATCTGAGGCTCTGGGTGTTTCGTTAGACAAGGTAGTGGTGGACTCCCTGAAGAGTAACTTCCCTTTCTCCTGGCCCTCAACGGGCATTTCCTATTTGGGAATTCAGATCCCGGTTGATCTGTCCCACTTGTTTGAAGCTAATTTTATGCCTCTCCTTACTAAAATCTCATCTTTACTAACAAATTGGGGTCAGAGAAATTTTTCCTGGTTCGGCAGAATGAACATTTTGAAAATGTCCGTCCTTCCGAAGCTGCTCTATTTATTCCAAACCATACCAATTACTATGCCGGCATCGTTCTGGATTAGACTGCAGAGATGCTTCAACGAATTCATTTGGTCCACACGTCGTCCAAGAATTCGCAGGGAACTTCTGTCCCGTCCTAAGACTACTGGTGGGGTGGGTCTGCCTGACTGCAGACTTTATCACCTGGCAGCTTCCTATACTAGGTTTTTAGATCTCATTCATGTCTCACCAAACAAGCTCTGGGTGTATATAGCACAGGCAGTGAGCCCCTACTCCCTGATCTCCCTGCCTTGGGTTCCAAACTCTGCAGTCGCGGATCCAACCATCTTGTCATTCACCACGGCCCATACCATAGCTGTGGTACGACGACCCAAGCCCTCAGAAACCTTACTGGATCTGAAAGGTCCTTTACTCCCGATTACGGATAACCCTTTATTCCCCCCGGGGAAATCTAGCAACTCCTTTTTAGGTAGGTTCAAAACCACACCCCTTCTTGTAAAAGATATCCACGACAGGGGACTTATCCGTCCACTAGCTGACCTACTGGGGGCTAACCCCACATCCCCTAAGTACCATTATGAGTATGTCCAGCTCCAGCACTTTTTTGTCTCCTCTGTTAAGAAACTTGATTATAAAAGACCATTGAATCCATTTGAGAAACTGTGTGTTCAGCAGGAAACACCTAGACATGCCATTTCCCTAATCTATCAATTCTTGCTCTTGCCAGAGGAGTTACCTCTCCCTTTCTACTGTAGAACTTGGGAAAGGGAACTTCAGAAATCATTTACGAAAGATCAATGGAACAAATGTTTCACGCTTACACACAAGGCAGTTATCGCATGTAAGGCACAGGAAACAAGTTATAAGATCCTGTCTCGTTGGTATAGGGTACCGGCCCAACTCCATAAGTGGTACCCTAATACCTCTGATATCTGTTGGAGATGTAATAAAGAGGTGGGAACTATGACTCATGTCTGGTGGGGATGTGGGGCCTTACAGGGCTTCTGGAAAACGGTTCTACAGGCCATTCAGGATTGTACGGGGGCCACCATCCCAAACACTCCAGAGGCCACATTACTGTTCATGCTCAACTCTTCTGTAGGGACATATAAAAAATCTTTGACAAGACACCTCCTTCAGGCAGCTAAGACGATAATCCCACGTAGGTGGAAGCAGACTACTCCCCCCTCAGTGTTAGAGTGGATTGAGGAGGTAGCCTCCACATATCGTATGGAGGAACTGATAGCACACAGCCCTGAGGAAGCTAAGAAGTTCTCAGAGACATGGAATCCCTGGATTTTGTATAAGGCCTCTTCTGAGTTCCGGGGGTTGGCAAGGACGGCTTCGTAAGGGAGAAGTTGGCACCCTGGCGTTGAAGCTGGGGGGATCGAATGATCCCTCTTAACCCCCAACTCCTGCACCACAATAGATGTCACTGAACCCGGGATCTTGCCGAGTCACGCCCTATCCTTTCCTTATTTCCCCTTTGTACTGTTGTCTCTTTTTTATTTTTCTTTCCTGTAGGATAAGATAGGGTCAACTCACTCTACCTCACACAATGGGATCTGGCTTGGGAAAGACTCCCAGTCGGATTTTGTACACTGTATGCTTTTGTTTTATTGACCAATGGTTTTTTTTTTCTTTATGTATATACCAGGTACCACCTGGTCATCAATTATAATGACTAATACAAATGCTTATGGTACTTTTATTTTTTGTATTGTTAAAATGAAAATGTTAATAAAACTCTAAATTTAAAGTGTCCCATTAAAACCACAATCTTCAGATCTTCAATACAGTGGTCCTCTCTGGAGAAGTGTTGTGCCACTGGAAGATCAGTTCTACTGTTATTAATAGTGAATCTGTGTGAGTTCATGTGCTGGCTGAGTCTCTGCCCTGTTTCCCCCACATAAAGGCCTGTGGTCGGACATTGCGCACACATGATCAGATACACCACATTGCTAGACCTGCAGGAAAATGTCCCCCTAATTCTGTGCACCTGCTGTGACTGTGGGACAGGTACACTGTCAGCAGTGTGGATGTGACTGCAGGTCTTGCACCTGTTTTGCAGGCAGGGTGAGGTGCCATTTTCAGTTGGGGCCTTCAGGGCGCTCCGGACAATAATACGCCGCAGGTTTGGTGGTTGCCGAAAGGAGAGGAGAGGGGGGACTGGGAATATGTCTTTGAGTCTATTGTCTCTATGTAGCACAGGTTGAAGTTCCTTGGCAAACTTTCGTAGGATCTCCAGCTGTGGGTTGTAGGTTACAACTAGGGGCACTCGTTCTTCCTTCTGGGTCTCTTTGTACGTGAGCAGACTGTCTCTGTTGATGGCGGCCGCTTTGCTGATTTGATTGTCCGTCACTTTTGGTTTGTATCCCAATTGGAGAAATTTTGTCCTCAGATCCAGGAGGTGTTTGTCCAGGTCTGTCTTGTTGGAGCAAATACGATTGTACCGTATAGCCTGGCTGTAGATAATGGATTGCTTTGTGTGCTTGGGGTGGAAGCTGTCATTCCTGAGGTAGGCCGTTCTGTCTGTGGGTTTGTTTAAGAATTCTAAGATCCTTTGAAGGTCCATGTCTTGTGTGTATAAAAAGCCTGTGAATTTTCAATTTCTTGTATATCATCATGTCTGAAGAAGGGAGCTAGTTCTCTCGAAAGCTCACCATCAAATATACTCAGTTAGCCTCTAAAAGGTATCGCCTGATTTCTTCACTCTTCTACTACTTTCTATGGCTAACACGGTACAACATTATACTACTGCATGTAAGGTATTGCCGAACTTGGAAGAAATTGCTTAACAAAACTTGGGGTGCTTTTTTTTTTTTACAGGACTCCTTGTAAAAATTCTAAATTTTCAGCTAAAATTGCAGATTGTTGGAAAAAAAAAATTCATTTTCCCAGCCTAACTCTAAAAATTTTTATGAAACACCTGTGGGGGGGTTAATATACTCACTACACCCCAGGATATATTCCTTAAGGGGTGTAGTTTCCAATACGGGGTCTTTTTAGGGATGTTTATTAAGTTTTCGCCCCATAGGGTGTCCGCAAACCTGAAATGGCACCGAAATAAAATGGTAATGAAAATGAGACCCCGGAGTCCGGTAGGTGCACCTCCTATTCTGGGGCTTGTGGTTGAGCCAAATAGCGCACTAGGGCCACATATGGGATATTTCTGAAAACAGCAGAATCTGGGGAATCAATATTAAGTTGCATTTCCCTGATCACATCTACCGAGTTCTTGTGAATAATGGCTGAAAATTGAAAATCTGCAAAAAAAAGTGAAATTTTTAATTTCACCTCCACTTTGCTTTAATTCCTGTGAAACACCTAATGGGCTAATAAACTTCCTAAATGCCATTTTGAATACTTTAAGGGGTGTAGTTTCTTAGATAAGGTCATTTATGGGGGTATCTAACATACAGGCCAATCAAAATCACATTAGAATTGGACTGGTCCCTAAAAAAAAATGTATATTGCAAATTTTCTTGAAAATTTTAAAATTACTACTAAATTTCTAACCCCCTAATATCATAAATAAAAAAAAAAAGACATTTAAAAAAAAGATGCCAACCTACAGTAGACATATGGTAGATGATAGTTATAAGCTGTTTTGAGTGGAATAACTATCTGTCTTACATGCAGAAATTTTTGAAGTTTGAAAATGGTAAATGTTTCTAATTTTTCACAATACTTTGATATTTTTCACAAATAAAAAAGGACTTTTTGGACCAAAATTTCTTACTATCTTAAAGAACAATGTATCACGAGAAAACAGTCTCTGAATCACTTGGATCGGTTAAAGTGTCAAAATGTTATTCTCACATAAAGTGACACATGACAGATTTCATAACTGGGGCTCTGTCAGAGAGGACAAAACTGTATGCGGCTGTAATGGGTTAAATTACCTCAGCCAACCAGGAGTACACTGAACAATGACATTGTTCATGGCAGGATTGCAAGAAGAAGAGAGCTGCTGCTCTCCAAAAAGAACATTGCTTCATGTGTTTGCAGTTCACTAATAATCACATGGACAAACCAGAAGGTGATTGTAACAATGTTTTTTTAGCTGGATGAGACCAGAATAGAGCTTTTTGGGTAAATAAAAAGCTTTGTGCTCAGAGAATCAAGACCTCCCAACTTTTTTAAAGCAAGATAGTCCGTTTACCAGGACTAATATCCCTCAATAATGACCCCGTTGTCATTATTGAAGTATACTAGTCCTGATAGGCATCCTATCCTCCTACCCCATGTTCTATTTAACCCTGTATTTTCTCACCCACTGAGGATTTTGGCCACTGTCAAATCAAACACGTCTAGGTGTTATGCATCTTTTGGGTGTTCTGTACTTGTGGGGTGCTGTATACACTTTGGTGGAAAATTAGGGAATCTACTTAAGGGACTCATAGCTTTGTCGGACTGCTCTTGTCAGGGCGCTTATCCCACTCAGGGCTTGATTAGGGCATTCTGTTAGAAAGGACAGGGTAACCCCCCACCTATCTCCTTTTGTTCCCCCTAACCCATTTTCACTTTATTGGGACTGGTATAGGGATACCTGCAGACGGATCCTCTGAACATTTGATCTGCTGTGCCACCAGCAAAGTCCTTTGAAAAGTTAGTCTATGGAGGTATAGAAAGTCCCTCTTGCTGATTTACATCTTGCCTTTTGGTATTTTTACTTTAGTGCATACTTAAAAGTTACATTTTATTGAAATATAATTTCCGTTTGTCATTTTTGCAGATATTTCATTGGTACATACAATTTTTTCCTTTTCCTTCTAGATATTGAAAGTAATAATTCACATATTTTTGCTACTTATAGCTACAGTAACTCACAAAAGTGAGTACTACCCTTACATTCTTGTAAATATTGTATTATACCTTTTTATGGGACAACACTGAAGACATGACACTTTTATACAATGTAAAGTAGTCTGTGTGCAGCTTGTATAAGTGTGTAAATTTGGCGTGCCCTCAAAAAAACTCTACACACGGTCATCAATGTATAAACCACTGGCAACAAAAGTGAGTACACCCCTAAGTGAAAATGGACAAATTGTGCCCAATTTGCCATTTTCCCTCCACAGTGACTTGTGAGCAGGTCTGTTAAAGATCGAGTTAATTGCTTTTACACATTCTGATACTGGTCACTGGAAGTTCAACATGGCACCTCATGGCAAAGAACTGTCTGAGGATCTGAAAACAAGAATTGTTACTCTACATAAGGATGGTAAAACAGAAGTGAAACCAGCTCACCTGAGAAATAATAATGAGGGATGCACAGAAAACATGTGGGAACCAACCACATGAGAGTCATATGCAAAGAGAAAAAAATCCATCATCCCATACAATCTGCAAAAAACTTTATTCGAAAGTACACATAAGAATTAGTCTTAGCAAGGGTTATATTTAGCCTGAAACGCGTAAGCTCCTGGCTTTTTTCCTTTGTGTCCTTTTTGTACCTTGCTGGATTCTTATGTGCACTTTCCAATAAAGTTTTTTGCAGATTTTATGGGATGCTGGATTTTTTTTCTTTTACATATATAAAGATGGCCTAGGCTATAATAAGATTACCAACACCCGAACCTGAGCTGCAGCGCGGTGACGAGGATCATACAGCGCTTTAACAAGACAGAATCCACTCAGAACAGGCTTTGTCATGGTTGACCAAAGAAGTTGAGTGCACATACTCAGCGTCATAACCAGGGATGGGCTTTTCAAAATAAACATATCGGTGATGCCAGCATTGCTGTAGAGGTTACAGGAGTGGGGGGTCAGCTTGTCAGTGCTCAGACCATACATTGCACACTGCACCAAGTGAATGGGTATTCATTCCTATGTTACAAATAAATTGGACGATTGGGTTGAATGGGTTTGAATGGAATTTGATATATTGTTAAAATTTACACATGTATTTGGCAACAGAAGAGCTATCTATTTTACGTAATTGTGCATTGCTGATTGTATACGATTGTATAGCTTGAACTAGACTCTGGTTGGAAGCAGTACTTCTGTAATGTGAATGGTATTCATGATTGTTTTTCTTTTGTTTACTTATGTTTGCACTTTTAAAAACTTTTTCAAAATGAACACTTTGAAAAAAAAAATTGTCTGCATGGCTGTTGTCCGAGAATAAAGCCTTCTCTAAATATGATGCACAATAAGGCCCACAAGCAGTTAGCTGGGGACCGGATCTATTTATCTACTTTTAGGACTTGTTTTAAAATTGAACAGAATTTTAGGTCTAACTGGCAGAAATGTAGAAAACTCGAAATGTTTCGCAAAACTTTCAAGCACCACTTCAGCCTTGTGATTTTTTAAAGTTATCATTTCATAGCAGCTATATATAGCAGCTATTGGAAATCCAGTCCAAACTAAACATATTTCTACTCTATGAACAGCAGATGTCGCTGTCTCCCTTCATTGTAATTTTCCAGCATTCAGTAGTATATTAGTGTCAGAAACTGGCAGTAGAAAAAGTTAGACTGCATTTTTAGAACCAGTGTCGGACTGGGGGGTCTGGGGCCCACAGGGGAATTGATCTTGGGGGGCCCACCCTACTGTACATGAAAATAATACCGGCCTCTCTGGCATAAATGCGCCCATTTTACCACATAATACAGTGTGCAAAAAAGAACTGTATTGTGTAGTACAATATCAAGTTAGTCACACATTTGTCAGTCTAACATATCATAGACACACGGCTAAGTAACTCCATCCATATCCCCCTCCACCGGCCCACATACAATATTTCCCTCCACGTTTCCCTTGGTCACGCACCTCACCACCTTCTAAAATAAAGACCAGCAAGAAAGTAGAAGTGTAACTCCTATCACAGGGTCAGGTGTTTCCTCACTTTTACAATCAGACAAATGTACGCTGCCACTATACCCACTCCGATATAACCTACAACACCGGCATATAGCGACCACATAGTGATCAGACACCAGCTCAGGTATAACCTACAACACTGCCATATAGAGACCACATAGTGGCCAGACACCAGCTCAGGTATAACCTACAACACCGCCATATAGAGACCACATAGAGGTCAGACACCAGCTCAGGTATAACCTACAACACTGCCATATAGAGACCACATAGAGATCAGACACCAGCTCAGGTATAACCTACAACACTGCCATATAGAGACCACATAGAGGTCAGACACCAGCTCAGGTATAACCTACAACACCGCCATATAGAGACCTCATAGAGGTCAGACACCAGCTCAGGTATAACCTACAACACCGCCATATAGAGACCAGATAGGGGTTCGACACCAGCTCAGGTTAAACCTACAACAATGCCATATAGAGACCAGATAGGGGTTCGACACCAGCTCAGGTCACATCACATTACAGTGAATACAGCACTGATCCAATATAGAAGTAACATAACCCCTGACATCAGGGACTCACCGGAGACGTCCTATCTGATGAGTCGTTCTCTTCTCTCATGAGCCGTTCTTATTCCCTTTTCCTCTGCATCCGTTCCGCACCACCATGATGACTTGTCCCGGCCACCACTCATCCCTGCAGAAATTACACACAAATATCTTAGAATCCTCAATTTTCCAGCATCTCTTTACCTATTCCCATCTCTGTACAAACTTCCCAGGGGTGGGAGAGCGGGTACAAGCCATAACTTAGAGGCCTAGTACCTTAAGGAGTTGGAGGGTGGGGAGAGGACTAAGTCCCTGGATATAATGCTACAGCTATGGGCTGCTGCTCTCTCAATTATATTACCAGGTAGACAGGCAGTTAGGGGTCTCATTTAGGTAGTATACAGGCAGTTAGGGGGTCTCCTTTAGGTAATATACAGGCAGTTAGGGGTCTCCTTTAGGTAATGTACAGGCAGTTAGGGGTATCCTTTAGGCGGTATACAGACAGTTAGGGGTCTCCTTTAGGTGGTATACAGGCAGTTAGGGGTCTCCTTTAGGTGGTATACAGGCAGTTAGGGGTCTCCTTTAGGTGGTATACAGGCAGTTAGGGGTCTCCTTTAGGTGGTATACAGGTCCAGTTAGGGGTCTCCTTAGGAGGTATACAAGCAGTTAGGGGCCTCCTTTAGCGTCTAGTGTGCAGGAAGGCAGGGCCCCCTTTAGTTTGTAGGTAGTCAGGGCGCCTTTTAGGTAGTCGGGGCCCCCTGCCATTAACCAGGGCCCCCATTCAGGAGCCCGGGCCCCCTGTCATTAGCCAGGGCCCCCTGCCATGAGCCAGGGCCCCCCCTTCCATTAGCCAGGGCCCCCTTCCATTATCCAGGGCCCCCTTCCATTAGCCAGGGCCCCCTTCCATTAGCCAGGGCCCCCTTCCATTAGCCAGGGCCCCCTTCCATAAGCCAGGGCCCCCCTTTAAGGTAGCCAGGGCCCCCTTCCATAAGCCAGGGCCCCCCTTTAAGGTAGCCAGGGCCCCCTTCCATTAGTCAGGGCGCCCCTTTAGGTAGCCAGGGCCCCCTTCCATTAGCCAGGGCCCCCGTGTTAGGTCGCCAGGGCCCCATTCCATTAGCCAGGGCCCCCCCTTTAGGTAGCCAGGGCCCCCTTCCATAGTCAGGGCCCCCTTTAGTTAGCCAGGGCCCCCTTCCATTAGCCAGGGCCCCCATATAAGGTAGCCAGGGCCCCCTTCCATTAGTCAGGGCCCCCTTTAGGTAGCCAGGGCCACCTTCCATTAGCCAGGGCCCCCTTTTAGGTAGCCAGGGCCCCCTTCCATTAGTCAGGGCCCCCTTTAGGTAGCCACGGCCCCCCTCCATTAGACAGGGCCCCCCTTTTAGGTAGCCAGGGCCCCCCTTTTAGGTAGCCAGGGCCCCCTTCCAATAACCCGGGCCCCCTTCCATTAGCCTGGGCCCCCTTTCATTAGCCAGGGCCCCCTTCCATTAGCCAGGGCCCCGCTGTTAGGTAGCCAGGGCCCCCTTCCATTAGTCAGGGCCCCCCTGTTAGGTAGCCAGTGCCCCCCTTCCATTAGTCAGGGCCCCCTTTAGTTAGCCAGGGCCCCCTTCCATTAGCCAGGGCCCCCATATAAGGTAGCCAGGGCCCCCTTCCATTAGTCAGGGCCCCCTTTAGGTAGCCAGGGCCACCTTCCATTAGCCAGGGCCCCCCTTTTAGGTAGCCAGGGCCCCCTTCCATTAGTCAGGGCCCCCTTTAGGTAGCCAGGGCCCCCCTTTTAGGTAGCCAGGGTCCCCTTCCATTAACCAGGGCCCCCTTCCATTAGTCAGGGCTCCCCTTTAGGTAGCCAGGGCCCCCTTCCATTAGCCAGGGCCCCCCTGTTAGGTAGCCAGTGCCCCCTTCCATTAGCCAGGGCCCCCCTGTTAGGTAGCCAGTGCCCCCTTCCATTAGTCAGGGCCCCCTTTAGTTAGCCAGGGCCCCCTTCCATTAGCCAGGGCCCCCATATAAGGTAGCCAGGGCCCCCTTCCATTAGTCAGAGCCCCGTTTAGGTAGCCAGGGCCACCTTCCATTAGCCAGGGCCCCCCTTTTAGGTAGCCAGTGCCCCCTTCCATTAGTCAGGGCCCCTTTAGGTAGCCAGGGCCCCCCTTTTAGGTAGCCAGGGCCCCCCTTTTAGGTAGCCAGGGCCCTCTTCCATTAGCCAGGGCCCCCCTTTAGGTAGCCAGGGCCCCCCTTTAAGGTAGCCAGGGCCCCCTTCCATTAGTCAGGGCCCCCCTTTAGGTAGTCAGGGCCGCCTTCCATTAGCCAGGGCCTCCTTCAGGTAGCCAGGGCCCCCTTCAGTTAGTTTAAAAAAAAAAAAAAACAACAAACAGCCACTTACCTCGCACCCGCTCCCATTCCCGGCCGCTCCGAGACATTAGTCCCCGACTCCCGGGCCCGGTCTCTGAGCGCTCGGGACGCAGGTCCCGGGCGTTCAGGGACCGGATGCGGCGGCCGGGCCCCAAGGAGCGATGGCACTGCCTCCGGGGCCCACAGCGGCTCAGGGGGGCCCACCAGGGGATTCACCGATCCCCCGGCGGCCCAGTCCGAGCCTGTTTAGAACATTTTTCAATGAACAGTGTTCTAATAAAGGTCTCTCTACACTTCATTTGCTCCTATGGACCATACTTAGACCCAGCTCATCAAGAGGGTTAGTATGAGCAAGTTTGGGTCCTTAGAGCATTCTGTGATGTGACCCACTACTGGTTAAACAAGGAGAGATTTTACCATATCTGTGATTAATTATATTTTCATAGTTCAATAATAATTGGAATCAGAAATTAGTCATCTTTAAATTAAATTCTATTTCAGGATTATGATCTGAATAGAAAACCCATCTTCTTCTAATTAAATTGGCATGGATGTTACAATACATCTCAAATGATTTTATCCACAAAACAGAATAGTAAGTCACTAGTATAAAGCCAGCATAAAAGGAAACCTTTCACATTGGGCCGACAAGGTGGCCACCGCCTTACTGGAGATTTTCTCCCGAGTGGGCTTTCCCCAGGAAATGCTCACTGACCGGGGGAGCCAGTTCATGTCGCAGCTAATGGAGTCCTTGTGTAAGCTGATACAGGTGCAACATCTGGTGGCCAGCCCGTACACCACCACAGACTAATGGCCTGTGTTGAACGGTTCAATGGCACCCTGAAGCAGATGCTTAAGATGTTGGTCGACACCAACGGCCGACGACTGGGAGCAGGAGTACCCCACACCTACTATTCGCATACCGGGAAGTTCCACGAACCTCAACGGGCTTTTGCCTCCCTTCGAGCTCTTAGTATGGGCGACGTGTGCGGGGCCCCTGGCTCCTGGTGAAGGAGGCCTGGGAAGGAGACTTAGCAACACCGGGGGTGTCGGTCATTGAGTATGTCGTGTGCTTTCCGTGACAAAATGCAGGCCTTGACGCAGCTAGTGCACTGAGAAATATGCAAAGGGCCCAGGCCGACCAGAAGCATGTACGAACCAGATACGCTTGTGAGAGGACCTACCAGGTGAGTCAGAAAGTGTGGGTCCTGGTCCCTGTACCACAGGACAAGCTTCAGCAGCACTGGGAAGGCCCATATGTCGTGCGTCACCAGCAACTCAACGCAGTCACGTACCTGGTCACCTGGACCACGACCGGGGAAGGCGGAAGGCCTTCCACGTGAACATGATGAAGGCGCATCATGAGCGGGAGGTATGTGCCCTTCCCGTGTGCAACTTGCCCGAGGAAAGTGAGACTGAGAACCTCTTTGAACATGCTTGCCCCGGTCAGGGGCAGGTGGGTCCATAGAGGATGTGGAGAGATTTGTGGACAGCTCCTGGGGACCAAAGCGTCCCCAGCTGTTGGCAACCCTCTACCCCTTCTGGGCATTGTTCACTAACGTGCCTGGAAGGACGGAGTCAGCCGTCCATCATGTGGACACCGAGGATCACCCCCCAATCCGGCGTTCAGCATATCGGATCTCCCCGGAAGGGCAGCAGCACATGGGTGAGGAGATTGACGAGATGCTGAAGTCTGGGGCTATCTCAGGCGTCTCAACAGTGCCTGGGCCTGCCTTTGTAGTCCTTGTTCCCAAGAAGGATCGGACCACCCCGTTCTGCATGGACTACTAGAGGGCTCAACGCTGTCACGGTCACTATGATGCGTACCAATGCCACGCATCGATGACCTGCTCGATCAGTTGGCCGCTGGGGCCAAGTACCTGACCTATCATGGATCTGAGCGGCGGATATTGGCAGATTCCCCTGACCCATGAGGCAAGGGAGACGCTCCTGCCTTATATCACCCCATTTGGACTGTACGATGTCCACCGTCATGCCGTTCGGCATGAAGAATGGCCCCTGCCACTTTTCAGCTGGCATGGGTCAACACGCTGCTTAAGGGAATTGAAGGGTACGCGGCTGGCGTAACCTGGATGACATAGCCGTTTTGTCAGTCCACTGCGGAGGACCACCTCCAGCACCTGACGCAGGTGCTTGGACGTATCCGCCAGGCAGGCTTGACCATCAAGCCGGAAAAGTGCGTAGGGGGCTGCCACGTGGGCTGTCCCCTCACAGATATAAGCCAGAGCCAGGGTTGGCCTTCTTCCGTTGATCACAGGAGGGGGGGCACCTAAAGAGCGTTTCCCAGGAGCATCCATAACACAGCAGCCAGGCCACATAAGCCCTCCCATGTGAGCCCAGAACCAAGCAACAAAGGTAACTTGACCTATTTTAACTGCCCTCTGTCTGTAATCCATAATTGTATTTGCACCTCTCTCTTACCTGTATACTATTATCCATCCTGTACATATTACCTGTCTAGTGTGCCCTCCAAGGCTAATTAAATCTATAAACTTTAATCTGAGTTAGTCTGTCTTGATCAACGGCCTCACACGCCTAATCCCCGGTCTATAGTATATAGCTACCCAAGGGTTGGTTCCTGACCCTGCTATAAATCGGTAACGGACCGGTCTTATAACTAAACGAGAGAACTGGTGGCAGCATTGTTGGTCTCCCTGTGCCAGCGTGGGCAGGGGTTAACAGTGGAACCGTATCTGGCTGACCTTTTGCACCCCCTAGAGGGCGGCGCAACGTCGAGATACACCCCAAGTCAGACCGTCGTCCCTCCAGTGGGCCGGCGGACTAGGCTGTTTTCGTCACATATTATCAATCTCAGCCTTTTACAGATCAACTGCATATTATTCAATAAAAAAAATTTAAAACCCTTTAAGCTACTGACCGCATTTAGAAAAGGGCTAAATGCTCATCTAAAATAAGTGCCCTAATTAATTACATTTTTGGTAAAGTATTCCATAATTTAAGTACTCTAGCAGTAAAGATTCCTTTGTTGAATGCATATCAAAAATACCTTTGCTACACACAAAGAATGTCACCTTGACTTTTGTACAGTTCTCAGAACATATAAATCACGTGTTCATTGTTTGTACCGACTCACTACAAGGAATGCTTTTTATGTTAAAGATCTTGCAAAAACAAGTCACTTTGTAATATTTGTCCAATAACAGTGTCCTACCTATTCCTAGATATCTCCTCTTGTATGGGCTGCATCAGCTCCTCAGGTCACTATAACTACAGACCTGTTTTAGCTCTCCTGATAGGCTGCCAGCGCTGGTCGTGATAGCTACAGACCTGGCTTCTACTGCAGCCTAGTAGAAGACAGTAAACACGCCCCTGAATTCAAAATGAAACCAAGAAAACAGGACTGAGGTAAGATGAATCACTGTAGTGAGACAACCCCTTTAAGATCACTTCTAGGGTTCATGTGCTGCATTTTCATTGCATTATTAAAATGTAGAAAACACATGCTTAAAGAAACGCATCAAAATACACAGGTTTTTAGAAGTTAAAGTCATGTCCCATCTTTCTGTGAGTTTTTGTCAACTGCTTGTAAAGTTGGTGTAGGGACTTACAAGACAATGAGGAACCTTGACATAGGTTGAGAGTTTACGTATTTTGGACATTTTAACTACTACCTCATGATTGATATGTGTTTTCAGTCTGGCCCTGGGATACTGGAGGGTGAGGGTGTCCATACTTTGTGTTGGGCATTTGGAGCATGCTGGGCAACTCGGTCAATCAAATAGTAAGAGCATCATCTATAGGTTAAAATCCAGCATGGCGCACCACATGTAACCATATGACTGGCACTCTATATAAGCCTTAGCTATGTATAATTTACTCTAAACCCCCTCATAGATAGTAGGTGTGAGAGTGATCGTTTATCAGTATTTTTGCATTTTCCCCTTATTAAGGCTTCCACCGCTCCCATGTATGAGAGTATAACACTTCTTGCCCCAGAGAATGTTTGGATTTTTGTTACAGTACTAAAACATAACAAAAACCCTACAGTACATGTTTGGTATTGCCAGAGTCATGTCAACCTGCAGTATACAGGTAATTCAACAATTATACCAAAAAGTGAACGCCGTAAACACTAAACCACTGCATACATGACATAAGTACTTTTTTCACATTTCACCCCACTTAGAATTGTGTTTTTTTGTGGTTTCCCAGTAATGTTACAATCAATTACACCAATACAAAGTACATCTTGTCCCGTACACAATGAAAGCCCTTATACAGCAGGTGAAATAAGTATTGAATACATTACCAATATTCTAAGTAAATATTTTTCTAAAGAGGTTTTTGACATGAAATTCTCATCAGTTATTGGTAAAAGCCCTTCCAATCCTCACAAGTAAACAAATCAAACCATAAGTAATCCTACCACTCAGTGAAAGCGTTCTCATTACCAAGGTGCCACACAAGAAACATCTCATGATTGGTAAAACCAGTGACCTGTCTCAAGAACTATGCAACCTTATTGTTGCAAAACATACTGATAACATGGTTACAGAAGAATTTCTAAACTAAACTATTGAAGGTTCCTGTGAGAACTGTTGGGGCCATAACCCGGAAGTGGAAAGACCATCATTTCAGCATAAACCAAGCACAACCAGGTGTTCCCTGCAAGATTTTTTTTTGACAGAGGAATAAAAAGAATTATCAGAAAAGTGCTAAGGACCTCTGGAGAGCTACAGAAAGACCAGGAATCAGCAGGTACAATTGTAATGCACGTAATGCACTCAACCTCCATGGCCTGTATGCACACTCACTACGCAAGATATCATTGCTGAACAAAAAGCATGTTCAAGTGCATTGGTAAAGTCTGCACAACAAAATTTAGACAAAGTTTGTGAAACACTGGAAGAATATAGTATGGTCCGATGAGACCAAAGTTGAACTCTTTGGATGCCATAATACACACCATGTTTGGAGGGCAAAAGGCACTGCATATCACCCCAAAAACACCATAACAGTAAAATTTGGAGATGGGAATATCATGGTGTAGGGCTGTTTTTCAGCATACGGCACTGGCAAACGTCATATAATTGAAGAAATGATGAATGGACAAATGTACCAAGACATTCTTGATAAAATCTGCTACCATCTACCAGGGTGAAGAAGATGAAACGTGGGTGGACATTTCAGCAAGACAATGATCCCAAACACACAGCCAAGGAAACTCTCAATTGGTTTCAAACAAAGAAAATAAAGCTGCTAGAATAGCTGAGTCAACCACCTGATCTGAATCCAATAGAAAATCTATGTTAGGAACTTAAGTCAAGGCAAACCTCAGGATTTGAAGAGTGTTTGTGTAGAAGAATGGGCCAAAATCCCACCTGAACAATGCATGCAACTAGTTTCTCTATACAGGAGGCATCTTAAAGCGGTCATCACCAACAATAACTTTTGTATGAAGTATTAAATATATTTTATTAAGTGTTTTCAATACTTTTTCTTAGTTTTCACTGTCCTTTCTCATTATTACACATAACTTAATTTATGGACATATATTTGATTTGCCTGTGTGACTGGATAGGTTGTTACTGACTTCTGATGAGAAATTCATGTCATAAGCACCTTTAGAAATATATTTACTTAGAAAATTGGTGATGTGTTCAATACTTATTTCATCCACTGTATGTCTATGTAGATGACAAAAGAGCAATATTATTATGACTAGTTGTCAGAAAATGGGTTAACCTCTACCCAACATTGAACTGACCTGTACGTCCTTGGGAGAAGTGATTTTCCGCAAATGGACATACAGGTAAGTCCTGGATATTGTGCGGACTCACAAACAGGGCCCGCATGATCGCAGCATGGAACCAGCTGTATATTACAGCTGGCACCATGATGTGTGACCCCGACCGGAGCCCACTCCAGGCAAGGGGAATTAACCCCTTAGCTGCCACGAGCAATCATAATCACGGCAGCTAAGGAAAAGACAGAGGGAGCCCCCTGTGTCTCCATCAGCACTGCCGTGATCGAGGATGGCTTCCCTAGCAACCCGGAAGCCTAACAAAGGCTTCCGGGCTGCCTGTGAAGTCACTACAACCAGCCTTGGGCGCACGTCCAGGCATAGTGGTTGACAGTTACCATGGATAGCAGTACTCCTATGTATGGTAACAGTGATCTAAAAATTACTGATACAAGTCCCCTGGTGGGAAGAGTAAAAAAAAAAAAAAAAAAAAAAGTGAAAGAATATATCGATGCATAAATATTATTTTACACAATAAAAACAATTTTTTTTAAAGTGCCTCAGCATAAAAAAAAACTACCGTATATAAATTGGGTATAGTCGTATTCATAACGTATACTCGTATCTAACATGTCACATATACTGCATGGTGAGCACTGTTAAAAAGAAAGATAAAAAACACTACTAGGATTACTTTATTTTCTTCCCCCTGCCTTCCAAAAAATAGATTTAAAAGCGATCAAAAAAGTAATTTCCCCCAAAAAAGGATACCAATAAAAATATCAATTCATAGCAAAAAAACAAGCCCTTACTCACCTCCGTACAGCAATGTAAAAATGTGTTTTCCTTTTTGAATAAGTGTTTTTATTGGTAAAAACAGTAAAACATAAAAAAAAAAATATACAAATTGGGTAATGCTATAATCGTATCAACCTGCTTGGTAAAGCTAGCGTATCATTTATAGCAATTGGTGATCTCTGTAAAAAAATACAAATAAAAAACCCTACCAGGATTGCTGTATTTTGTTCATCCCACCTCCCGAAAACCTTGGTAAGAAGCATCATATGACTCCCATAATGGCACCAGCGAAAAAGGCAACTCATCACGCAAAAAACAAGCCCTTAATTAGTTACATATGCAGAAAAATAAAAAAGTTATGGCTGTCAGACTATGACAACATAAAGACGCAATTTTTTATAAACGCATTTCAATTGTGTAAAAGTAATAAAACCATATAAAATTTATATCATTGTAATTGGACTGATTAGTAAAGTAATCATGTCACGATGTAAAAATTAAGCGCAAAACAATGGCGGAACTGCATTTCCCACCCCCCAATTTTCATGGTCCAATGCTAAAAACACTTAATGAGATTCATGAAGGGTGTTGAATCCAAGATGGGGTGACTACTGAAAGGTTTTACCTGTTCTGGTACTCTGGAGGTTTGCAGTTAAATCTGCATTCCAAAAGCCTTCTACATCCTGCCATGCGCCCAAACAGCAGTTTACAAGCACATATACGGTGTTGTCGAACTTGGAAGAAATTGCATACAAAATTTCAGGGTGCTTTTTTTTTCTAGGATTCCTTTGTAAAAAATAAAACATTTTCAGCTAAAATTGCAGATCGTTAGAAAAAAATAAATTTTTCATTTTAACCCCTTCCCGACATTGGACATATACATACGTCCTAGTGGGAAGTGTGTTCCCGCAAATGGACGTATGCGTACACCCTGGCGATCAGGCGGTCACACAGGCGAGTCCCACACGATCGTGACATGGGACCGGCAGTATATTACCGCCGGCCTCATGCGGCATCACCCACGGCCAGAGTGAGCTCCAGCCGCGGGTGATTAAAGCTTCATTATCGCAACCTGTCATGGTCGCAATAATGAAACTGCAGGCAGGAGGAGTGAGCTCCTCCTGCCTACAACCGGCGCAGTACAACTCACCCGACTCCCCGGATGCTGTCTGAATGCATCCGGGTAGTCTGGTGACGTCACCATGCCCACAATGCATTGTGGGCATGGTGATTGGCAGTTACCATGGTGACCAGAACACAGCAGTAATGCTGACGATTGCTGTTACAAATCCCAACTGAGAAAAAGTGAAAAAATGTGAAAAAGTGAAAAAAAAGTAAAAATGTAAAACTCAAAAAATAAAATAAAAAACACATACATCGCCCTTTTCCCCTTTACAAACGCCAATTGCCCCAAAAAAGATCAAAACGAAAGAAAGTACCCATATTTGATATCGTCACGTGCGTAACGACCCACCCTATAAATCTGTCATGTTAATTAACCCGTACGGTGAACACCGTTAAGAAAAAAAAAGTCACAGAATTGAGATTTTTGTTCATCCTGCAGCACATGAAATGAAATAAAAAGCGATCAAAAACTCACATAAATGCCAAAGTTGGACCAATTAAAATGTCAGTTCATCCCGCAAAAAAAAGGTCCCTACACAGCTTTGTATACGGAAAAATAAAAAAAGTTATGGCTCTCAGAAGGCAGCAATGCATAAATATTGTTGTACACAATAAAACACTTTTTTTTTTTTTAAATGCTTCAAAATAAAAAAATATATATATATATATATATATAAATTGGGTATCGCCGTAATCGTATCGACACAGAGTAAAGCTAACTGGTTATGGATACTGCAAGTTGAGCGCTGTTAAAAATAAAATTAAAAAACACTACTAGTAGTGCAGTATTTTCTTCCCCCCACCTTCCAAAAAACTTATTTAAAACTGCTCAAAAAGCCTTGTCCCCCAACAATGACACCAATAAAAACTTCAACCCATCCCATAAAAAACAAGCCCCTACACAGTTCCATACAAAGAAAAATAAAAAATGTATGGCTCTCAGACTATGGCGATGCAAAAACATGTTTTCTTTTTTAAATAAAAGTGTTTTTATTGTGTAAAGGGAATGCTGTATTTTGTTTTGGCTCACAATAACCTTAATAAAAAGTGATCAAAGCATCGTATGCAGCCCATAATGGTACAAAAAAAAAAGTCAACTCATCCCGCCAAAAGTCCATAACCAGGTCCGTATGCAGAAAAATTAAAAAGTTATGGCTATCAGAATAGGACAACATAAAAACACAATTTTTTATAGACCTATTTCTATTGCGTAAAAGTAATAAGAACCACCATTTTGGGCCTTGTTCACAGCTCAATGGATGGACTAAACTGAACCCAGAGGATGTGTGAGTGGTTGTTTAATGGGTATTTTTGCATTTCTGCAGTCTCTCCATGCATTATACAGTGGTTTTTCTGCATGCTGGTGTGAACAGGTACCAAGCTAATGTGCAGTCTGTATCATTTAAGTGTTCCCTTAGCTGTGGGATCTTTGAGTTGTTTTTCAGCAATCACCTGCATCTGTCAGCTTGTTTACCCAGAAGCATATAAGGCTAGAGATGCCTGCTCCTGGGCCCAGTATAGTCCAGCCATTGAGCTGTGAACAAGGCCCAAAATGGTGGTGTTTTTAAGTAAGTAATGTCCTATTTTTTGTGCGTTTTTCTGTAAAAGTAATAAGACACAAAAAACTATATAAAATTTATATCATTGCAATTGTACATTTAAAGTAAAGTTATCCCGTCATTTACACTGCACAGTGAACACTGTAAAATTGCAGCCCAAAAAACTGCGTTTTTCCTCCCATTTTCATGGCCCAATGCTAAAAAAAAAACCAATGGAACACCTGTGCGCCCAAAATGCACAATACACCCCTAGATGAGATCCATGAGGGGTGTTGAATCCAAAATAGGGTGACTTCTGGAAGGTTTCACCTTTTCTGGTATTTGGGGGCTTTGCAAATGCGACATGACCCCACCAAAATCTGTGTTCCAAAAGCCAAATAGCGCTCCCTCCCTTATATGCCCTGACATGCGCCCAAACAACAGTTTACACCCACATGTAGGGTATTGCCGAACTTGGAAGAAATTGCATAGCAAAATTTTGGATGCTTTTTTTTCCCATGATTCCTTGTAAAAATTAAACATTTTACAGCTAAAATTGCAGATTGTTGGAAAAAAATATTTTTTTTATTTTCACAGCCTAATGCTAAAAAATTTGTGAAACACCTGTTAGGTCGATCTACTCACTACACCCCTGGATATATTTCTTAAGGGGTGTAGTTTCTAAAAAAAGGGGTGTTAAGTTTTAGCACCTTAAGGTGTCCGCAAGCCTGTAATGGTGCCTAAAGAAAATAGTAATGAAAATGAGACCCCAGAATCCAGTAGGTGCTCCTACTATTCTGGGGCTTGTGGTTGAGCCAAATAGCGTACTAGGGCCACATACGGGATATTTCTGAACAGAGCAGAATCTGGGGAATTAATGTTAAGTTGCATTTCCCTGATCACATCAATCGTATTATTGTGAATAATGGATAAAAATTGAAAATCTGCAAAAAAAAGTGAAATTTTGAAACTTCACCTCTACTTTGCTTTAATTCCTGTGAAACACCTTATGGGTAAATAAACTTCCTAAATGCTGTTTTGAATACTTTAAGGGGTGTAGTTTCTTAGATGAAGCCCTTTATGGGTATCAAACATACAGCCAACAAAGTCACGTTAAACTGAAACTGGTCCCTAAAAAATGTATATTGCAAATTTTCTTGAAAATTATTACTAAAATTCTAAGCCCCCTAATGTCATTAAAAGAAAAAAAAAAACATTTAAAAAATTATGCCAACTTACAGTAGACATATGGTAGATGCTAGTTATAAACTATTTTGAGTGGAATAACTAAAAATTTCTGCGTGTAAGACAAAATAAAGTTGAAATGGTAAATTTCAAATACTTTGAAAATTTTCACAAATAAACAAGCACTTTTGGACCAACATTTCTACTATCTTAAAGCACAATGTGTCACAAGAAAACAATCTCTGAATCACATGGATAGGTAAAAGTAACATGTCAGATTTCAAAAATGGGGCTCTGTCAGGAAGGTCAAAACTGGCTGCGATGTTAAGGTGTTAAGAGCCCTTCAGTGACCATACCCAAAGCATAGTAGTAAATCATTTCTATTCTGAGTTTTCCCAGTTTCTAAGTAGTGTACCCACTTAGTATTGTTCAGTATTGTGTTCAATGTAGATAAACATTTAATAGGAGTAGGGATTCAAAGCATTATTTTATTTTTTGCAAATGACACCAACCTATGTAGTATAATTAGAGATGGGCGAATTTTCTCAAAAATTCGATTCGGTCACTTCGACGAATTTTCCGACAAATTTTGTTTTGTTCCGAATTACTTCTGCACAATCGGTTAAAAAGCAGCTATTTCCAGGCTGCACAGAGCCTGCAGGGTGCTGTAGAACGTTGTCCATGCTTAAAATATGCAGGGAGCTTGTTTGGTCTTCTTTAGAGATGGGCAAAATTTCTCAAAAATTAAGATTCGGTCACTTCGAACGAATTGTCCAAAAAATTTCGTTTCGTTCCGAATTACTTGGGCACGAATCGCGTTAAAAGCACTATTTCCAGGCTGCACAGAGCCTGCAGGTGCTGTAGAACTGGTGCCATGCTTAAATATCAGAGGGAGCTTGGTTTGGTCTTCATACAATGTTGTGTTTCAGTATGACACGCAGATGACTGCCGCCGCTTTAGAATCGCTTCACTATAAAATTCCCTGGGCACTTAAGAGGGCAAAACTGACCAAAAAACTGAAACGGGAATGTAGCCTGATAAAGTCATGCGAGCGAAAGCATTAAAAAAGCAAGCTGAGTGCTCAGGTGGCAACATTAGTGACAGAGCGTGGAGGTGACGGCGGCAGCCACAGCAGCATGAGGTCAGGCATTTGGCACAATGACATTCTGGAGGTGAGAAAACACGGGGAAGCCACAGAGTGGCACAATGACTGAGAGCGGAGGTCACGGCGGCAGAATTTGAGGTCAGGCAGTGGCACAATGACATTCTGGAGGTGGCAAAAACAGGTAAAGGGCCACAGAAGGGCACAATGACGAAGCGGAGGTCAACGGCGGCATAGCAGAGGTCAGGCAGTGGCAACAATGACATTCTGGAGGTGGCAAAACAGTATGGGCCACAGAGTGGCACAATCACACAGTGTGGAGGGTCACAACAGCAGCAGCAGAGGTCAGGCAGGGGGCACAATACATTCTGAGGTGGAAAAACAGTAATTAGCACAGAGTGGCAAAAATCACACGTGTGGAGGTCACGGCGGCAGCAGATGAGGTCAGGCAGTGGCACAAGACATTCTGGAGTGACAAAACAGAGGAAGCCACAGAGTGGCACAATACAAGCGGAGTCAGGCGCAGCACATGGGGTCAGGCAGTGGCACAATGACACAGTTTGGATGTACGGAACAGCGCAGCAGCATGAGTCATAGAGTGCACAATGAAGATTTTGGAGGTGGGTGGCAAACCATCCTGGTAAGATTTTGGTAGGCAGATGGAGAAAGGGAGAGAGATTGGCATCAGGGGGGGCGGCATCAGAATGTGCTGAGGCAGGTATTTGAACCCAGACTGACCCAAAGGCATTGGTGTGTGGAAATCCGGCCGATCCACGCCTGATTCATCTTAAACAAAGGTCAGTCGTTCCACATTTCCCGTGGACAACGGGTTCTCCTTGGGGTAACGAGGGCCCCCCGCCGCACTGAACACCCGCCCTGATGCCACACTACTGGCCAGCGGGACAGCTTCTCCACTGCCAAAACATGGGCAAGTTACGGCCACACATCCTTTTTGGCTGCCCAGTATCCACGGATCTTCTAACTGGGGTGGCAGAGTGCTGCCAAGTAGGCCACAACCTGTTGGTTCAGGGACTGCTCCAGGTCCTGCTGCTGCTGATGCTGCTGGCGATTTCCCTCCTCACAGGCGGGTGAAGAAGCTGCTCATCAGTGACTCCAAACCTTAGGTTTACTACTGATGGAGCTGGTACTGCTCCTACCCCCCCACCTTCCTCCAGCACCGCGGCAGTAGTACGTGAGCGCTGAGGAACCCCCCGGTCAGACCTGTCAGAGGAGGGACAAATGCCGCACATAGGCAGCGGCCAACGATTACAGAGGATTTCACTATAGTATTTGAGTTTGTCTTCCCTCTCAATAGCTGGGAAAAAGGCTCCCTTTTTTGGACCGGTACGGGGGTCCAATAGGGTGGAGACCAGAAGTAAATCCCTCTGCCGGAAGCGACAAATCGCTTTTCACAAACCAGGCAAAATAAGCATCTCGGGCCATCTGCACAAGTGACTCCGAGGGTCTCCCTGCCTCCATTTCCACTGTATACTGCCACATGCTTGGGGTCATTTTGCCTCATCTTCCTCATCTCCATCCACCTTCTCCAGCTGCTCCTGCTCCTCCTCTCTTGTCACCTGGGTAGAAAATCCACTAATTTTACCAGACAATGCTTCTGCTCCAATGTCCTCCTCCTCCTCCTCCATTTCAGTCCCCACCGGACTCATGTGGCCACGAATGTATCGCCACGCCTCCAGTCCCCTGCCCAGACAGATTTTTCAGCATCTTTTTCCAGGACATGAAGCAGTGGAATGACTTATTCATCCCGTAGTCCTGGCGACTGACAAATAACATGCCTCCCGAATGGCCTCAACAAAGGGCAGGTCACGCATGAGCTGCCACTGCTGACATCAAAGTTACACGGGGGAGTACTTCTGTCTGCCTGGATCATCAAAAAATCGTTAAGGGCCCTTTTCTCTGTTCATACAGTCGGTCCAACATGTGCAGGCTGGAATTCCAGCGGTGGAACATCGCATATCGAGTGTGTTGGGGGAGGCCGTTCTGCCGCTGCAACTCGAGAGGGTGTTTCCTGGCTTTGTACGAAGGATAAAGTGCATGCACAGTTTCCTGGCCATTTCAGAATGTTTCTGAAGATCGGTGGAAGACTTCAGGAACCTTTCACAACCAATTGAACACGTGCGCCATGCAGGGGGCATGGACCATCCCTCCTCGGTGCAGCGCAGACACCATGTCCCCTCCCATTGTCCGTCACCATGGTTCCGATTTTTCAGTTTGGCGCGGAGAAAGCCACACATCGATTTCTTGCTGCATGACGCGGAGCAGTTTCCCCGTGGGACTCTCGTTCGCCGAGGCAAGCCAGGTGTAGAACGCGTGACACCGCTGTGCCCTACACATGTGGTATGATGGGGCAGTACATGTTGCAGGCTGAGATTTGGGTGGATGGAGGAGGAGGAGGCGGACATTGGCGCAGGTGCAGCAGTTTGACAACGTGGAGGAGAAAGCGGCGTCTCCTGTCCAAGTTGTTGGTGTGCCTGGGGTGGAAGCACATTCACCCCAAGGGCCGTAAAGGACATGTACTCCCGACCGTAGTTACAGCTCCAGACTTTCCCCGCTGCCGTGCACCTTGGAACAAACCGATAAACCAAGGACTGACCCACCTTCTGTTCACATAAATTTTTGAAGTGCTGTACTGCCTTTTTTGGAAAAGAAATTACGGCTTGGAACTCTCTATCTCGGCTCGGCACAAGCCATTAGTTTCTCGAACGGTGCAGAGTCCACCATTTGGAAAGGGAGGGACTGCAGTACCAACAACTTGGACAGGCACGTCAGCCTGCACCTTAGGAATGGTTGGACTGCATACTGGTTGCTCATTGCAATCGCCTGCGAACGACTGCTGGCGCCCATGAGTAGCGAGGAGCAGGAGCATCTGGACCGGGAGATGAAGTCAAAGAGAAACAGCTCCCTTTTCTGCAGAGGTTTGGGGGAGCCTTGACTGGCTGCAATGGCATGCGTCCCACTGGGGGCTGCTGCGCGCGTTGCTGTCGGGCAGGATGGACCACCACATCTGACCACCGTTTCTCCCGGCCACCGGATGGTGACGCTGCATGTGTTTGACGCAGGGCCGTGGGGCCAACGTTTTGCTCCCTGGCCACGCTTCACTTTCTGCCCACCCGATTCTACAATACCCATATTCGGCTCCTCCGGTGTCTTAGCAAAGAACCTGCCACACCCCCCGAGTAATCGGATTTACCGCCAACGCTCCGCACGAGTGACTAACTGCCTGCCGCTGCCTCGCTGAGCCCCTGTGCTGCTACTTTCTTGACCTGCGAAGCGGGTTTTTTACCCCGTGGCCGCTTGGCTCCCGACCTCACACTGCTGCTATTCTGCCCACTCACGGCCACGACGACCCACTTGCTGGCTGCGCTGCTGCCCGACGCGCAAGCGACGCCCCTCTTCTCCTGACGATGATGAAGCCCTTGCCTCACCCGGCTCCCAAGTGGGGGTCGGCTACATCACATCTATTTGTGTTTCATCGGCACGCTGTCCTCATCACCGGTCTTGGTATGCCGAGGCTGACCTCTCCACAACATGACCTCCCATGCCAATCTCCACATCTATACTTTGCCCGCCTACTTGCAAGAAGCAGGCAATTTGGCCCCATTTCTTCGCTGCCAAGTAGCTGCTGACTGCCCTCCTCAAATTGTTCATCCTCGCTATATAGTGGCGCTGAGCCCAACCCCATAGTAGATCTCTGGTTAGGGAACCGATGGGACAGAGGCGGCTGAGACAGGTGAGGCCGCTGACCCCGCTCCCGGGGCCCTGCCAACTAAGGTTTGTGTCTGAGGTTCCCACCGACTCTTGGCTGGGGTTGTCAGATGTCATCTGGGAGGAAGAGGATGACCTAGTCAACCAATCAAGAACCCTTGGGTTGCTGAACAACACACGGCCGCTAGATGACAGCGGCAGTTGTGGCCTCACCGAGTGACCCCTGCTGCGACGTCCCCTTTCTGTGCTGCGACCTGGGCCTGTTCCAGGAATGTTTGTGCCACTGCCACTCGCAGGTGCAGACCGCCACCTCTCTGTCGACATACTGTTTTGTTCTAAAAAAGTACAGACACCCGTGAGATGATTCTGTATAAATAAATAAACACCCTGTTTTTGACTCCAAATGAACCCAGTAACAACTTGGGGAACCCTTGGATATAAATTGCGCTCCACAAAGGCCAGGAAAAATTTACTTTGTATGTGTCGTTTAAAAACACTGTGTTTTACAAATGTAAAAGCACAAACAGGCTTAATTAACCTTCGGACATGAATTAGCAAAAGGAAAAATGTATATATTTGGCGTTGAAAAAGATGGTTTAAGTTGTCAGCACACCAGCAAAACAATGCTTAAATTAACCCCTGGAAGTAAATTGCGCCAAAGAATTGACCGCACAAACAGTACTTGTAGCGTGTTACAAATTTCGTGTTTTCTACCCACACAACAAGAGATACAGTTGTAATTAACCCCTTTGCTTGTGAGTTAGGCTACAGGAAAAATTTATATATTTTGGCGTTGAAAAAGACGGTTTCTTGGGGTCAGCACACCAGCAAAACAATGCTTAATTAACCCCTGGATGTAAATTGCGCAATAGAAATTTAGCAGCCAAAAATGAAAGTGGTATTTGATTGTAAAAACGCTGTTTCTTTAAATGAATACAACAGGAAACTGGCTTAGATCCCACTTGGATATTGAATGTATATGCAGCTGCAGTGGACGCACCCCTGATTTCAGATCCAATACCCCAAAAAATTAGAAATAGAACATTAAGAGAACAATCTCTGAGACAAGCTGAGACACCTCCACAGAAATCGCTATATAAAAATCAATTCTTCAGTAAGAGCTATCACCGCGGCTGCACCTTCCCTGGTGAGCCCAGTTAGAGGGGTGTGAGCTCCCGGCGGCGCGCCCGGACTTATATAGTGCGGTGACGTCACAGAATCCCGGCCGGTCTCCGATTGGCTTTAAACCCCTGCACATGTCATGCAGGCTATGCCCTTCTTCCTCCAGAGTGCTTTGCCCCATGTAGCGCCATGTGCTCGCAGCCATTTATCAATCAAAAGCACATCTTTGTTCACCCGAAGTACCCCAAAGTTCGACTTCGTTCCGAACCAAAGTTTTCCTGAAATTCTAAACGAATTCCACTTCGTTAGAATCGATTCGCCCATCTCTAAGTATAATACAATATATGGAAGATGTTCGTGTGTCATTGGACACACTGAAGTGTTTGGCCTTCCACTTAGCAAATGTGGTTTAATATGGATAAATACAAAATTACGTATGGACGACCTAATGCATTATAAATCTTGGAGGAAGGATCCAGAGAAGAATCTAGGTTTAATTGCAGATTACAGACTGACAGTGCATACTGTTCTGTAGTTGTTTTTTAACCCCTTAGAGACCTTGCGGTTTTTTTGGCTTTTTTTGGGGGGGTTGACATGTTCCTTTTTTCCTCCTTGCCTTCCAAGTGCCAACATTTTTTATTTTTCCATTTGCATAGACATATGAGGGCTTTTACTTTTTGTTGGACAAGATGTTCTTTCTAATGGTGTAATTTCACGTTCCATAGAATATACTGGGAAACCGCAAAAAAAATTCTAAGTGGAGCAAAATGTGAAAAAAGTTGTAACGGGTGGCGCCGTGTCCCAGTCCACGGGTGCACCCGTGTCCCTCTCTGCGGGCGCCCGGCGAGGACGGGTGGCGCCGCTGGCCGTGCTACTGGCCGCGGTCGCACCCTTCCCATTCACTCACCTGACCACGCTCCTGTCCTGCTCTCTTCCCCTGTTGGCCGGAATGCGCATGCGCGCCCCCTAGCGCACTCACTCGTTCATGTAAATTTAAAGGGCCAGCGCACCGGTAACTGGTTAATTGCCGGGCACTGACCCTATATAGTTTATGGATCCACGCCACTTCCCTGCTGGATCTTTGTTGCCTCCGTGCCCTAGAGAAAGCGTTTTTCTGAGTATTTACCATCTTGCCGTGTGTTCTGACCTCTGCCTATGTTTATCGACTCTGAACCTTTGCCGCCTGCCCTGACCTTACCGCCTGTCCCGACTACGCCTACGTCTCACGATTCTGTACCACGCTCACCCTTGGCTACCACCGCAAGCAAGTCACGTCAGGGGTAGCGACCTGGTAGACTCCCGCCGCAGCAAGTCCATCCCGCGTTGTGGCGTCTGGTGAAAACCGGAACCTACTTAGATTCCGCTCCCTGGCGTGGCTTACACCATCGCTTGCGGTGGTCTAGCAGATCCACGACCGTTACAAAAGTACTTATTTATTTTAAACCCTTCCCGACATTGGACGTCTGCATACGCCCTAGCGGGAAGTGATTTCCCGCAAATGGACGTATGTATATGTCCTGGCGATCGCGCGGCTAGCCGCACACGATCGCGACATGGAACCAGCGGTAAATTACCGCTGGCTTCATGCTGCATCACCCCTGGCCGGAGTGAGCTCCGGCCGCGGGTGATTAACGCTTTAGTATCGCAACCTGTCATAGTCGCGAGAATAAAGCCTCAGGCAGGAGGAGGGAGAGTCCCCTGCCTACAATTGGCGCAGTAGTGGCGCTCCGTGCCACTACTGGTCCCCTTACCAGACTCCCCGGATGCTTTCTGAATGCATCTGGGTAGTCTGGTGACCCTCACCATGCCCACAATGCATTGTGGGGCAGGTGGGCAGTAATTTCCATGGCGACCTGTGCACGCAGTTACGCTGTGCACAGGTCTCCCTATTCAAATAGCAATCTAACGATTGTTTTTCCCCAGTGGGGATTTGCTGTTACAAATCCCCACTGGGGAAAAGTGAAAAAAATGTGAAAAAGTAGAAAAAAAAGTAAAAAAAGTAAAACACAAAAAATAAAATTAAAACACGTACACCGGCTTTTTCCCCTTTACAAACGCCAATAGCCCCAAAAAAGATCAAAAATAAATAAAGTACCCATATTTGGTATCGTCGCATGCGTAACGACCCACCCTATAAATCTGTCACATTAATTAACCTGTACAGTGAACGCTGTAAAAAACAAAAACAAAAAACAGTCACAATTTTTGTACATCCTGCAGCACATAAAATGGAATAAAAAGCGATCAAAAACTCATATAAACATTGTACCATTTAAAATGTCAGTTCATTACGCAACAAAAAAAGTCCTTACACGTCTCTGTATACGGAAAAATAAAAAGTTATTGCTCTCAGAAGACAGCAATGCATAAATATTATTTAACACAATAAAAACACCTTTTTTTTTTTTAAAGTGCTTCAAAATTAAAAAAAAAAACTATATAAATTGGGTATCGCCGTAATCGTATCCACCCAGATAGTAAAGCTAACTGATCAGGATTCTGCACGTGAGCGCTGTTAAAAATAAAAATAAAAAACACTACTAGGATTGCAGTATTTTCTTCACCCTGCCTTCCAAAAACGGATTTAAAACGGATCCCAAAAAATCTTGTCCCCGCAAAATGATACGAATAAAAACCCAACCATCCCGCAAAAACAAGTCCCTACACAGCTCCGTACACAGAAAAATTAAAAAGTTATGGCTCTCAGACAAAGGCGATGGGAAAAACCGTTTTCCTTTTTGAATAAAAGGGTTTTAATTGTGAAAAGCAATTAAAAAAATAAAAAAATATACAAATTGGGGATCACTGTAACCGTAACGACCTGCTGAGTAATACTATATGTCAGTTTTTACTGCAGGTGACCACTGTAAAAAATAAAAATCACACCAGGAATGCTGTATTTTGTTCAAAATGCCTCACAAAAACCTTAAAAAAAGGATCAAGGGGCAAATCCCCCCATAATGGTACTAATAAAAACTTAAACTCACCCCCAAAAAAAAACAAGCCCATAATCACAATAACAGAAAACGAAAAATTAGGGCAACAGTAAAAGCAAATAAAAACCAATTTTTTATAACCATCTATTGTGAAAAAAGTAATAAAACATAAAAAAAACTATATAAAATCAATATCTTTGGAAATTTGAAAACCGCCCCCAAGAAAGACATGTCCCCTTAACGCAGGGCGAACACTGAGAATTTAAGCCCAAAAAAAAAATGGCGGAACTGCGTTTTTTTCCCCCATTTTCATAGCCCAATGCAAAAAAAAAAAAAAATGGGAAAACCGTCCCCAAAATGCACAAACACCCCAAGAACCTTAGGAGGGTGAATCAAAAAGGGGAACTTCTGGAAGGGTTTCACAAGTTCGTTGGGGGGTTTGAAAATGCGACATGGGCCCCCCCTAACTCGTTCCAAAAACCAAATAACACCTCTCCCTTAAAGCCCTCCCCAACCCCAAAAACAGTTTCACCCACAAGAGGGTATTCCGAACTTGAAGAAAATTTTTCTAACAAATTTTTTGGGGCTTTTTTACCAATTCCTTTTAAAAATAAACATTTTTAGCTAAAAGGCGATGTTGGAAAAAAAAAATTTTTTTTCATTTTCACAGCTCAACGCTAAAAAAATTTTTGACACACCTGGGGGGTCGAATCTCACACACCCCTGGGAAAATTCCTTAAGGGGGGTTTGTTTTCCAAAAGGGACTTTTTAGGGGGGTTTATAAATTTTAGCACCTTTTGGGTGTCCGCAAACCTAAGGCCCCCAAAAAAAATCGTAATGAAAAATGAACCCAGAGTCCTGGTCCCCCTATTCTGGGGCTTGGGTTGGCCCAAAAAGCGCACAGGCCACAAAGGGGCATCTTGAAAATGGCAAAACGGGGGAACAATATTAATTGCATTTCCCATCACATCTACCGATTCTGTAAAATATAAAAAAATTGAAAAAATGCAAAAAAAAAAGGGAAAATTTTTAAAATTTCCCCTTTCCCCTTTTTTCTTTAATTCCCCTTAAACACCTTTAAAGGGGTTTAAAAAACTTTTTAAAAGCCCGTTTTGAAATCCCTTTTAAGGGGTTTGTTTCTTTGATGAAGTCCCCTTTTTATGGGACCTAACATACAAAGCCAATCAAATCACGTTTTGAACTTTTTCTGGGCCCCCAAAAAATTGTATATTGCAAAATTTTTTTTTGGGAAAATTTGAAAATGGGTACTAAATTTCTAAACCCCCAATTCCCTAAAAAAAAAAAAAAACATTAAAAAAAAAAGATACCATACTACAAAAATACATATGGAAAAATGCAAATTAAAAAACAAATTTTAATGGAATAAATATCTGTCTTACAAGCAGACATTTTTTAAGTTTGAAATTGGGGAAATTTTTCCCAAAAAATTTTCGATAAATTTTTAAAATTTTTTTACAAAAAAACAAGCAAATTTTTTGGCCAAAATTTCTTTTTATCTTAAAGCACAATAAAGTCACCAGAAAACAACTCCTGAAACCCCATGGGTAGTTTTTAAAGGGGTTTAAAAATTTTTTCTACATAAAATTTACAGATGCCAGAATTTTAAAAAAAAGGGGGTCTTTCAAGAGGCCAAAACTGGCTCCGGCGGTAAGGGGTTAAAGCACCATTGTGTCCATGTCAAACAAGTACAATGGGGGTGATAAATTCCTTAAAACTGGTACAGAGAGAGAGAGAACCCTGCCTGTGAAGGCTTATAATCTACACAGAAGGAGAAAAGAGACAGAAGGTAAGGGGCAGACATGTTTGTGGGGTGGAGTAGTGGCAGTGAGGTTATTGTTGGTTATAGGCAATCCTGAGAAAATGAATTTTCAGGTTGCTTTTAAAGCTAGTGAAAGAGGCGAAGAGTCTGATGTGTTTGGGCAGTGAGTTCCAGAGTATGTGGGAAGTACAAGAGAAGTCATGGAGGCAATTGTGTGACTAGCTGACAAGAGGAGAGCAGAGAAGAAGGTCCTGTGAAGAGTGGAGATTGCGTGAGGGGTGATATCTGGAGATTAAGGCAGAGATGTATGGTGGGGAGAGATTATGGAGAGCCTTGTAGGTCATGGTTAGTAACTTGAAATGAATTCGCTGGGCATTGAGGGGATTGGCAGAGGAGAGATGCAAAGGAGTAGCCAGGGGAGCGGTAGATAAGATGGGCAACAGAATTGAGGATGGTTTGAGGGGGAGCAAGAGTGCTAGATGGGAGGTCGCAGAGAAGGGTGTTGCGAGAGATGACAAGGGCATGGACTAGCATTTTTGTAGTATCAGGGTTAAGGAATGAGTGGATTTGTGAAATCTTTTTCAGCTGGAGGCAGAGGTGAGGGTTTGGATGTGTGGTTTGAAGGATAAAGTGGAGTCAAAGGTTATCCCAAGGCAGGGAACTTGCGGGACCGGTGAGAGTGTGCAGCCATTGATTATGATAGAGAGATCAGGTGGAGGGATGGAGTGGGACAGTGGAAAGATGATAAATTTTGTTTTCTCTACATTTAGTTTTAGGAGACGGGTGAACTAGGAGGATATGGACAATAGATAGTCAGAGATCCAGAAGTAGAGATATTTAATGTCTGGGCCGGAGATGTAGAGTTTGGTGTCGTCTGCATACAAGATACAAAATAAAGTGGCAAGTAAACTGATAAGGGGATTTTGTCTAAGTTAAAAAGAAAAGTTAAAATAATTACATTAATTTAGTTTTAAGAAGAGACGTCTGAGGGGAGACCTGATTATTTTGCATAAGTATATAAATGGCCTGTACAAAAAATGTGGTGAAAAGCGGTTTCATGTAAAACCTCCTTAAAAGTGTTTGCCGTGACATCTAAGAGGTTAAACAACGTAGCAGCTGACGAGATCCCGCTACAAAGCCCCTTACTGTCACTATGACATACTCATATGATGTACAGTTTATATAGAGTTGTAACAAGGACATAAAACTTTATGCAATAAATAAAAAACATACTTACTTTAAAACGATTATTTCAAGGAGGAATGTAAACAAGATTGAAAATTTACGTAGAACGGTAAACATTGGCAAGCTGCAAAGACACAATAAGAAGACGTGATACAGTTTTGGAGCAATGATTTTGCTTGAACTTATTATTTCTGTAAGGTCAAAACTAATTTTTCCCCGTCTTCACATACATTAAATGCAGTTTCAATAGACTATATAATCCTGGACCAATTTTAATTTTTACACAGCTTCAAAGTAAATGTTCAGTACTTTATTTTTTTTAAAAAATCTCCTTGGTAAGTGAGATTTTTAATAAACCTGTTTTGTCACTCAAATGCCTAGTCTTGTGCAAAAGTGAATACTTATTCTGCTGCCTGTGCCTCCAGGGAGGGGCAAAGGAATTCTGATTCCACTACCACTCTAATTATGTAAACCAACCTGTAAAGGCAACAGTTCTGATTATATAGAAAGGAGATCCTTCTAAGATTATCATCCTTGCAGGTGTCAGTTGGATAGGTTAAACTGGTTTTGTCTTCTTTTCCACAACCGGTTTCCTTTCTGACCCTCTGAGGGACGTGTATTATTTATTTTTTAACTTTCTTTTCAGCCTTGTAACAAGAACAAACATTAGCAGCCTGAAACAGGGAAAACAGCCCTAACAAATGAAAACTGTCTCAGAGCCAGATAAGATCACATAAAATTTATAAAGCGATCATGCTATTAGGACTGATAGAGGCAGGGGCACTGAACATGTGTATTTAGCGGAATATTTTAGGATTTTCTGCTGATTGTGAGAGCGGGTGGGACCTGGGGATTGAAGCCCCACCAATTATACATTGATGGCCTATCCAATGTATGGGCCTTCACTTGTTAATCTATTTCAACAGAGATAGCAAAAAGGCAAAAAAAAATTAAAAATACTGCTGCCATCTCTACTGCTGACCACACACCTTTAAATCCTCAATTCTCTAAGCAGACACCTTTTTTGAGTACTTAAAAAGCCTATTCATATGCGAATCATGGAGAGTTCCCTACTTTAAGTTGATACACAGTGCCATATCGAGCTTTAACGTATCATCGAAGAATTCAACAGATTCACGACTTACAGCATGCCCCAAATGTCGTACTACACACAAAAATTTTCAGCACTGAATGTGGTCCTGCTCTGAGACACAAGATTTTTGGCTGCAGGATACATATATAATTTGTAAGGCCGAAAAAAGACAGACGTCCATCAAGTTCAGCTTATTTTCCTAATGTTGATCCAAAGGCAAAAACCCCCCATGAGGTAGAAGCCAATTGTCCTCATTTTAGGGAAAAAAATTTCTTCCCAACTCTAATCTGGCAATCAGAATAAATCCCTGGATAAAAGAGCCCTAGTTACTATAACTTGTTATATTATTACTCTCTAGAAATACATTCAGACCCTTTGTGAACTCTGTTAATGAAATCACCATGACATGTTCCTCTGGCAGAGATTTCCACAGTCTCACTGCTCTTACAGTAAAGAATCCCTTTCTATGTTTATCCAGAAACGTTCTTTTGTCTTGCCATAGAGGATGCCCCCTTGTTCTTGATACAGACCTGGGTATAAATAGTTTCTGGAAGATATCTCTATATTGTCCCTTCATATATTTAAACATATTTATTATGTCTCCCCGAAGCCGTCTTTGCTCTAAACTAAATAACCCTAATCTTGCTAATCTTTCTGGATATTGCAGTTCCCCGTCCTTTTTTGATTTTTGTTGCCCCCCTTTTTAAGGTTCAAGCTCTAAAAGTCTTTCCTGTGCAGGGGGCCCAAAACTGTACAAAAATATTCCTGGGGGTAAACCGTGACTTTATAAGGGTTAAATAATATTTTCATGTTGCATCTATGCCCCTTTAAATTTCCCCAAATGTTCTGTTTTGCCTTGACAGTGTCCTGACACGGTACTAAAATTTAAATTTTTCTAAATTATGAATGATGAATTGGACTCCAAGTTACCGTTCCAACGAGTCTTTAAATTTTCACTATACAAAACCCCTTGATGGGGAATTGACTACAGAGAGAGGTCTACCAGGGTTCTAAAAATTTTATACTTTTGGGTTTTTGAGTTCCCTTTAAAACCCCTGGTTACAAAAACTTGCAAGATGGGATTAATCAAAACTTAAATTTTATACATCAGGGGATGATTTTCATGAAAGGTAAAGTGAAGTGAAAACATTCTTTAGAAAATGGAGATTTTGTACTTTCTCAATTTTCACAGGCATAAATTACTAATCTAGTGAAATAATTCTAAGGGAGGAAAGAGGTACATCATGTAATTTGCCCGGGATGCCCTGCGACCCTCGTCCCCGGGGTCCATATCCGCTCCCCGGGTCCCATGACTTACCGGCCTCCTCCTGCCCCGTCCTTCTCGGCCCCCCCGGCGTGCGGGGCGCGCCCCTTAGGGAGCGGCACGCCGGCAGTTGAGATTAAAGGGTCAGTGGCCGGTAAATGGCCTTTGGGGGGCCTGTTCTATTTTGCCCACCCTCCCCCCCGTGGCTTTGCCGTTTTTGGCCATGCCTTTTGGAAAGCGTTCAGAAAGCCTTGTCTTGCCTCCGTGTAAAAAACCTTTTGGCTTTTTTAAACGCCACGACCCTTGGGCCCCCCTCCCCTGACTTTGTGTTACATTCAGAACCCAGCCGCCCCTAAACCTTCTTCCCGTCCCGATGGCCCTGATCCCAATTCTGTACCTCCCCCCACCTTGGGCCCGCCCCGCAGGCAAGCCCCGCCAGTGGTGTGACCTGGGGGACCCCGCCCGCAAGCCATCCGCTTTGCGGCGGGTTTTGGTGAATTCCCCCCCCCCCCCCGGGCCCCCCCCTTAGATTCCCCCCCCTCCAGCCGTTAAAAAAAAGTAAGACCCCCCGGCCCATGGATCCCCGCCCAAAAGGGGTGTCCTTTGCCCCCGTGCCAAATATCACCACCGTCGTGGTAAAGAAATCTAAAGATCGCCGAAAGAAGAGCTCGGAGTTCCTCCATGAAGCGCATCGTACTCAGCTGCGAGTGGCTGCAGGGTCCTCCCGTGGCGGTGTCTTTTGGTCCAAAAGCTCCCGCTTGTCCATCCCGACAATTTGAGGGGCCCCAAAGGCGGAGGGGCTTCTCCCAGTCTCCCTTCTGTGGCTTTGGCTGGTCGTTCCTTGGAAAGACCCAAAGATGGCTTCGTGGGTTTCCGGGTAAAGCCCTGACCTGGGCTTCCCTCTCGGGGACCAGGGATGGGTCTTGGCCGGCTTTTTTTGGCCGGGGCTCGGGCCTCCCCGGTTCGTCTGCTGCCACCCGTTAAACCTGAAAAGGGAACGCCCCGTGGGAGTACCCCGTGCAGTGCCCCCTAGATGGAGCTGGCTTGGAAGAGCAGCGTTTGGCCAGTTAAAGAGGGCTCTCCGCCGTTTAATTTTTGCCTCGCCCCGGGATTTTGTTTTTTTAAAGCGAGCTCACCCTTTTTGGAACCCGGTTGTTAAGCTTGGAGGACGGAGGAGGCCAAGGAAGAACGTTCACCACGGATATTTTGTCGGTGTTTTAGGCCTCCACAGCCTTTCCCCGCAGCGGGAAAGGGCCATGCAGTGGATGAGCCCAACCTGACTCGGGGGAATTCCCCAAGGGTAAAAAAAACCTAGTCTTATGTGGACCCCAAAAAAATTTGGGGTTGCAAATGCTCCGCGGGGGGGGGAGCGAGGCCCCTGGCTTCGTGGGAGAGGCGTCCTAGGGGGTTTTTGGTTTTCCCTCTGTTGAAAATACCGTTGGTCAGAGGAAAGGGGACCCCTTTCAAGCTTCAGCTTCTGGAAACCCCGGTTGGTGGGAACTTTTGGGCGCTGCCGTGGTGTTAAACCCCTCTTCCGGGGTTTTCCCCCTGGGAAACCTTACCCATTTAAGTAGTGGGGGACCCAGCGATCTGCCCGTTACCGTACGGGCCCAGTTTTAAAAATTGGGGGCACTGATAAAGAGAGCTGTCGTTTTGTGTTTCCCCCGGCCCCTCCCCAAATCCCTTTTGGGGTTTCGTGGCGGGGAGAACATGCCCCGGTGCTTGCTGGAAGGGGGGAAATTTTTGCGATGGGCCCAGGTGTCGGTCTCGCTGTTTGGGGGCCCTCCCCGGTGCTTCCGCTTTCCCCCGGACCGTCAAAAGCTTAGGGGTCTCCCGCGTCATATGTGAGTTTTCTGATGTTTTTTCCCGGAGAAAAGCGGCCTTCCCGCCACTCGTCCTTATGTCCCCGTTTGGGGTTCTCTGCCCGGGACCAGCCCCCGGGGCGAGTTACCCTTTCCTTTCCCTGGCTCAAGCCATGTCCGGTCACCCGGGGGGAAAATTTCGAAAGGTTTTATTCGAAAGCCCTTTCTCCGCGGGGCAGGTTTTTTGTGGGAAGAAGGAGGTCCTTCGCCGATTGAACTCCCGGGGTCTGAAAAAAGTCACGGTAAAAGACGGTCCCCCTCTACGTTGATCACGGAACTATTCGACCTTAAGGGGCAAGGGTTTTTTCCCAAGTGGATCTGGGGACCCTAAATTTGGTCCGGATCCGCAAGGGCGTGGGGGAAAGACGGCTTCAACCCGAGACGGCACTTCGAGTCCCGGTGATGCCTTTCGGATTGTAATGGCCGCCGTTTTCCAGGAGTTCGTTAATGATGTTTTCAGGTTTTTTCTTTTCCTGTGTGTGGTTACCGGACGACACCCTGATTTTTTTTCCCCTGTCTTGGACTCCCCGCCTTCTCCCCCAATTTTTTCAGCGCCTCGGGGTAATACTTGATCCCAAAATTGGGGAAAGTGCCTCTTCCATCAAGTAAAACCTTCCGTTTCCCGGGTTTATTATCCCGGCCAAGGGTAGGATGGACCCAGCCAAAGTTTTCAGCCGTTTTTCAATGGCCAGCCCAGTGGGGCCCCCGGGCCTTACAACGGTCCTGGGCTTTTGCCAATTTTCGGCAGTTTATTCCGATTCTCCAGCGGTTGCTCCATTGGGCCCTACGGGGAAGAAAAGCCAAACCCCGGAGCTGGCCCTTCCGGGGCGGGGAAGCGTTCTCCAAGCTAAAAACGGCCTTTTGCTCTGTGCTCCTGTTCGGCAGACCCCGGAATCCCTTTTGTTGAAGTAGCGCCCCATCGGGGGCGCTGGGCGTCCTCACGCAAAAAGGCCCACAGGGAAAACGTCCTTGTGGGTTCTTTTCTAAAAACCCTTTTTAAGGCGGGGAAAAAACCCATTGGAGAGGGGGGAAATTTTTGCCTTTAAACGGCCCCGGAGAAAGGGATTTTGGGAAAAGGGCCCGGATCCCCTTTGTATTTTGGTCATAAAAATCCAGTCCCCAGACGCCCAGGAATTAATCCCCCCAGGGAGGGGTCGTTTTTTTCTCCCGCTTTAATTTTCGTTCATTTCTGCCCCCGAGGAAAAACGTGAAAGGTGATGCCCTCTCCCCGCTCCGGTGGTGGGTGAAGAAGCGATCCCAGGCACTAATTCCCCGGAACGCCTTATCTCGCAGCCCTGTCGACTCCGGGGTCCCCCCGGGAGACATAGGTCCGCCCGCGCTCCGTGGGTTCCCGAAGTGGGGGATGCTCACTGGTGGCCGGGCATTCCGGTCCCACAAGATTTCTCTGATTTTCGGGGATATTGGTGGCAGGGACCCCGTAAGGCGTTTAAAAAGGGTTGTCCAGGCGTGTACCCTGTGCTCGCAAAAAAGGCTCCCCGCCACAAGCCGGCGGCTCTGCACCATGCCATCCCTATGAACCATGGTCAGGTTGGAGGATTCTTTAAACCCACCTACCCCGTCGTCGTAATACTTGTGGGGGGGTGGTAGCCGGTTTTTTAAATGGCACATTTGTCCCTTGCCAGGTTTTCTTTCGGCCCCGGCCCGGGGGCTATTTTTTCTCCACTTTTTGTTTTGCCGGTTCCTCTCCCAAAATTTTCCCCTGATTGGGGGGGGGCAGTTGTTTCTAAATTTGGCGGGCCCTTTGCGCTAACTCCAGGTGTTTGATTTCTCCCCGGTTACCCCCTCAGACGAATGGCCGGTGGAGAGGGAAAAAGTTTTGGGTGTTACCCGCGCATTTCGTGTTCACGGCAAATGATGGGCCAATTACTTCCTTGGGCGGAATTTTCGTTTAATTCCCCGAGTCGAGTCGCGGGTGCCCTTTTCCCCTTTTGTTTTGTCGGCTTTCATCCCGCCCACCCCTTTCCCCTGCTCTCATCCGGGTCCCCGCTGCTTCTTGGCCCGGACATTTTGGGACCATTTGGGCCCCCGCCCCCAACCCGCTCCCCGGGTTTTTGGGGCCGCATGAAGGCGAGGCAGATAAAGAAGAAGCCTCCTCCTGTCTTCTCCCCCGGGGATAGGTGTGGTGTCAGCCGATATGGTTTACCTCCAAAATCCCCCCCCCCCCAAAATGGGACCCGCTTTGTGGACCCCTTTGAGGGCCTTTTGCGCATAACCCGGGTTTGGCCCATTAATCCCGGTCCCCCCTCCTGCGTATCCTGAACCCTTCCTGTTCGCTACTAAACCCCGTCCTTAATTGCTTCTCTCAGAAGGCAGTCCCTCCTCCGTCGGGCTGATGCCCCTAATGTCATTGTGGTTAAAGAAAACCCGGGTATGAGGGGGGGAATAGGGGGAAAATATTTTTAGTCGACTGGAAGGGGGGTTTGGGGCCCGGGGAAATCGTGGGAGGGGGGGGGGGGGGGGGGGGGGAGAACATCTGGACCGCAGCATTATTTAGAAATTTCTCCCTCTAAAAAAGAAAAGGGGGGACCCAAAGGGGGGGGGGGGGTACTGTCACGGATGCCCTGGACCCCCGCCCCGGGGGCAGGGGCACGTGCCCGCTTGAGCGGGCCCCCTCCCGAAACCCTCGGGTCCCGGGGGTCGCTTAACCCCCGCCGGGTAAGTGATTTAGGCCTCGCCGCCCGTGGTCTCGTTCCCGGCGTGTGCGGCGGCCCCCCAGGGGGGACGCGCCCGGCGTTGAGATTTTAAAGGGACAGTGCGCCCGGTTTAATTTGGCCCTTTCCGGGGTGCTCCTTTTTGCCCGCTTTCCCCCGTGGCCTTTGCCCGACTTTTGTGCACTGCCTTTGGGAAAGCGTTCCAGAAAAGCCCGTCTTGTTACCCTGTACCGAACCCTTTTTTCTTACGTTTACCCCACCACGATTCCCTTTCCCCTGCCTGACCTTTGCCCGTCTAGTTCCGAACCTCAGCCCCTGCCCTGACCTCTTGCCTGTCCCCGATGAGCCCGACTGCCGATTTGTACCCCGCATCCCTTGGCCACCACCGCAGGCAAAGCCCGCCGTGGTAGTGACCTGGTGGACTCCCGCCGCAGCAAGTCCACCCCGCTTTGCGGCGGGCTCTGGTGAATACCGGGACCCACTTAGATTCCACTCCCTGGTGTGGGCTTACACCATCGCCTGCGGTGGTCCAGAGGATCCACCTCCAGACCGTTACAGTAATTTCCTATCCCTTTGAGGATATGACATAGAACACTGACCAAGGAGAGGAGGTTAGGCTGACTTTAACAAAGGTTACATTGGAGGCAAGACTTGGTCTATTGTCACCACTGTACATGAGTTTGGGCAAAATTTCAGGTTACCGTTTATTGTAGAGATATTTTGTTCTTCACGTGATGTTGGGAGTGAATATAAGGCTATGTCTACACTGCAGTGGACAAAAAACTACCTGAAAATGAATTACTAAAAACGTTCATGAAACTGAGTTTTCTGTCCACTGCCTGTCAAAAGCAGCTGAAAAAACATCCGTTTTTTGGCGCGTTTTTCGTTTTTTGGAGCGTTTTTTGAAGTGTTTTTTTGGAGCGTCTTTGCTCTGCTTTTTAATGTATGCACAAATAAAGCCATTGGATGTAAACTACACCCTACAGGCGGAGTTAACGTGTTAAGTAGTCACTTCCTTTAGATCACTGTAGCCATTTTGAGCACATTGTCCTTTGTGTGCTGCTGCTGCGTGCTACTATTTTATTAAATTTTGCACAAGATTCTTGCACCAAAATCCACAAAAACCCACATTATCTTTGCATACAGCAAGATAACTGTATTAGCGTCAAAATCTGTAAGGAAAAGGATTTTAGTGGCAAAATCCAAAAAAATGCATTATTGCGCCAAATTCCGTAATAAAAACTATTTTTAGTGTCAGAAGCGAGATCACTTTATTAGCGCCTAAATTTTTAAAGATATTGATCTTAGCGCCCAAATCCGTAAAAAAACGGATTCTGCCGCCAAAATCCGTATTTTAGGCGTCAGAAGCGAGATAACATATTTTGGCGCTAATAAAGTTAAGAAAAGGATTTTAGCACCAAAATACGCAAAAAAAATTGATTCTGATGCCAAAATCCATAAAAAAAAAATTTTTGCGAAAAATATATGAATTGCGCAAAAATCGTTAGCGGCCAAAGCATGATCATTTTATTACAAAAGGTACAAAAAAGGACATCAGACCCTTGTATGCAGATTTGATCAGGTATCACCTTTATTAACACCCACTATAGGTGGAACTTGGGTCTCCTGGGAGTGTTTTCATCGAAAAATCGCAGCAGAAAACGCGCCAAAAGACGTCCGGCGCTATACATAGACTCCTGTAGTAAATTTTCTGCTCTGGCGTTTTTTAGAACATGTTGCAAAATACGACCAGTAAAAAAAAACGAGCAGAAAAAAGAAGCTCAGTGTAGACAGCAGGACGGTTTTTACATTAGAAGTCTATGGGAGATGATTACAGTCGTTTTTCCAGCGTTTTTAGAAATCGAAAAACGCTGAAAAAACTGACGTTTTTCTGTGCAGTGTAGACATAGCCTAACAATCTTTGAGATATGGCTTACCTGCACATGTCAAGTCAAAGGATGCAAAGAATTATTACAACTTGCTGTATGTCATACTCACATGAATTGCAGGTCATCGTTTGCTTTTACATGTAAATTGGAGATCTTTTAAGGTCATGTGTAACAGAATGATTGCTGGAATACTTAACAGAAACATACTCCTCTTCCTTCTCACCTCTGTTCCAGCGCTGGCTCTCCCCGGTTTTGCATGGACGTAACTTTAGCTATAGTAGCCATAGCAGGTCCTATGGGCCCTATGGTTAAGGGGGCCACTCTGGTGATAAAACATTGTACCCGATTTGTGACGGAATAACAATTTGGTGGCTTTCTGCTATCAGACACTGCAATATGCTTTTTTGAATTATTGTGCTATTATTTATACCTTTAATTATTTCTACAGTACTTCTGTCGCTGTTTCAGTTTCCTGTCATTAGGAAGCATGGGCCCATCTCGTTTTGCTATGTGACCCTATGAATTATAGTCATATCCCTTGGTGTTACTTTATTACATCACCGTTCAGAAATAAATAGCTCTGAAAGGTGATGTAAGCAGATGCACGTGACAGCTGGAACCAATTGGAAGAGAACAGCGACTTAAGTAGCAGTAATTAAAGGGATTAATAATAGTGCCACATACTAAAAAAAAACAAAAAAACATATATCAGGGGTTGATAGCAAAAAGCCAACAAAAAGAGTACAATGTTTATGTAGCAGAGTGACCCCTCAAGTTTAGGCCCTATATATGGCATCTGCTATGGTTGTTATAGTTACACTCATACAATCATCATTTGTGTTTTGGTTGTCACAATAATAGAGCAAAAAACGACGACGAATCATATGGAACAAATTTAGTCAGGGAAAAAAAAAAAGTTAGGGATATTTGTTTTTGGGTTGAAATTTCAAGAAGAAAATAACATTTCTTTTATTTTTTTTGCAATTAATTAAAAGGAGACCACCTCTTAACTTTAGAATGCACATATGTAAAAAGTACTGAAACATAGAACAACTTGCTGATCCCTAAAAGAAGCTTAATGACAAAATTCACAACAATAAATTTGCCCAATAAATTCAGGGGATCAATTTGAATTGGGATTTAAACAGTCCTCCTCTTCATGCTGTTCACATTTTGACATCAAGAGACCAAGACAACACTTTACAATTGATCGACAGTACCTCGCCGTTGCACGGCTTCAAGCAGGATGCTCTCAGACAGAAGTGACCACTGAACTTATGGTGGCACAGAGATAGAGAGAGACTGGAAAGGTTACAGAAAGGCAAAGAAATGGACGTCTTTTGGCTACATCATACACTGATGGCTGCTTCATTGTAAACAATGCTCTGCTGTGGAACCAGAAGATGAATGCCACACAACTCCAGGCATTTTTAAGGAAGGTGTGCGACAACCAAGTGTCAGGTCAGAGCATACATAACCATTTACATTAAAGTGGTCTGCATGCCAGACAACCTAACCACACCACTAGGCACAGGGATCATCATCTTGCATGGCCAGAGAGCATCTACGCTGGACAAGGAACTGGTGGTCCTGTTCAGTGATGAAAGTAGATTCAATCTGAGCAGAAATGATGGCCACCAACTATGCTGGAGATGTCAAGGAGAGCTCTATCCATCAGCCAGGTCAGGTACGCTTGGTGGTCCTCTAGCACGTAGACAACACTGATGTAAACAGTTACAAATGGTCTGACCTGACACTTGGTTGCCTCTCACTTCCCTTAAACGTGCCTGGAGTTGTGTGGCATTCATCATCCGGTTCTGCAGGTCATTGTTTACAATGAAGCGGTCAACACTGTGTGATGCAGCCAAATCACATCCACCTTTGCCTTTCTGTGACTCTTCCAGTCTCTCTCTTGTAACCTGCTGATGACTCTCTGTGACACCCCAAGCTAAGTGGCCACTTCCTTCTGACAGCATCCTACTCGATGCTTCACAATGGTGAGGTACTGTTGACCAATCGTAAGGTGCTGTCTTGGTCTCACACTGTCAAAATGTGAACAGCATGATGAGGAGGACTGTTTAAATCACAATTCAAATTGATCCCCTAAATGTATTTGGCGATTCAAGGCTCAAACATCTGGTGTGGAGTTTGCCATTAAGCTCATTGTTAAAAGATCAGCAAGTTGTGCAAAAAGTACTGACACATTGAACAGTTGGACATGTGCATTCTAAAGCTAAGAGATGGTATCATTTAGTGCATTTAAAACAAAGTTCAAGAAATTTTATGTTCATCCTGAAATTTCAACCAAAAGCCAAATATCCCTAAATTTTTGTGACTAGTGTATAAGCTTACTGCAATTAAAACAGTCAGAGTGACTATTTTATAATCTTTCATAAATTAATTATTTTTTAAAATATTTTCTTTATGCTGCCAGGTCTATGCCAGGGGATCCACTTGTCTGCCCACAAACAGACCACAAAGTTTACCATTGCATCTCAGTGGCAGTGAATGATGTCCCATGAGGACAGATTTCAGATGACCAAGCAAACATCACTGAATATAGTTGAGATTTCTTTGCTGTTTGCATGGCTAAAGTTTAGAATACTGTAATTCCTTTTTGTACATAATTTTACGAAATTTATAATTTTACGAAAATGTAACACAACAATGTCAAAAGTTAAAAATATTATCATTACCTTAGTTTCTGTGTGCTTGATAATCCTGTTAAATGATTACCAATATATAATAAAGGTAAAGGAAATAACTGCAAATAGAGAAAACAAGAGAAAGGAATGTTAAAGGGGCGTTCCCACCTCATTGATTAGCTTTAAACATGCAAACTTAAATAAATATTACCACATACATGTTTGTTCTAATTGTGCGCTATTTCACAAATACAGCCGTTTTAATCTCTTGCTGGTTTACAGAAGGTTTCCTAATTTTCGGACCACCTTTCTCCCTACTAGGAGCAGTGCCCTGGCTGATGACCTCACTCACTGTGGTGTTTTACCAGCAGGACAGAAGTTTACGCAGATAAGCTTTGACTATTTTAGGCTTTGAGTCCACAGCAAAGTTAAAATACCATTGTAAATAATTCATTATTTTAACTTGGCCGCTCTGCCATTTTTTGCGCTCAAAAACACAGTCGGATTTCAGATTCCTGGCAGTCCAATACATGGGCTGCATGGGAATCCAACGGGTATACAGTGGAAGATTGAACATGATCTATCTTCCACCGGACGGATGGCAGCTTCAATAGAAAACCTGTGCTGTGTAGATTACAGCATGGATTTTCTATTGAAGTCTACACAGCGCAGGGACAGTCAAATTTTTGGCAGATTTAAAATACTGAATCCACTGAAAACCCGAAGAGAATCCGGTGCTGTGTAGACATAGCCTTAGGCTACATCCACACGGTATGGTTTCTTGGTTGGATTTTCAGACGGTTTGCAGATTTGGAAACCGACAAGAAACCATCCCGATAGACCTTTACAGAAAATATGTTCAGTTGTCTGCACTGAACGGATTTTCAGCTGCTGGCGTTCCGAAAAACTTAGAGCATGCACAATCTTCTGCCTGGTTTTCAGATGGGAGGTGTGCAATTCAATGGTTATGGGGGACCGACGAATCCGCAAACAGTGAATAGAACCATCCCCCAAATCCATGCAAAAGACGATAAAATACCTTCCGGATTTATAAACAGAATCCAACCGGCAATTTACATATGTCGTGTGGCCGTGCCGTTAAGGGGGTTGTCTCACTACAAGGATTGCTTTTTATGTTAAAGATCTTGCAAAAACAAGTCACTTTGCAATATATGTCCATTAAATGTGTCCTACCTACTATGAGATATCCCCTCTTGTATGGGCTGCATTAGCTCCTCAGGTCGCTATAGCTACAGACCTGTTCAATCTCTCATGATAGGCTGCCCGCACTGGTTGCTCTAGCTACAGTTGTATAACATTTCGACCATTATGAATGATAAATCCAAACATTTATTGAAAATATTCAGTATCCACGGGCAATGGAAGTCCACTTCAATGTGGAAGCATGCAAACGCATGGTCGGAATGTTATACAAGTGTTGAAGAGGACACAATGGATATGTGTCAGTTCCAGACTTATCTCACACGTGGCAATCTATAGTCAAACATTAGCCCAGGTTATACGTTATATTATTGCTATAGCTACAGAACTGGTTTCTACTGCAGCCTAGTAGAGGCCAGTAAACACGCCCCTGAATTGAAAATGAAACCAAGAAAAAGGACTGAGGTAAGATGAGTCAACGTAGTAAGACAACTCCTTTAAAGTGTGTTCACACGGCATTTGTTAACTACGTTTTTGGGTACATTTTACGTACCGAAAAACGGACCTCAAAACATATTTAACAATGTTCAAGTGTGATTTCAATGTAAAATGCATATCATCACTCAGATGACATATTTTACATATGTTTTTACATTGCGTAAAATGGATACATTCAAATAATTGACATGTCAATTCTTGATCCGTTTTACGCAAATAGCCAATAGAAACAATAAGGATATGTTTTTGCAGTCCAGAAAATGTATCCAAATACGTATCACACTTTGCGGTATGTTTTTGGATGCATTTAACGCAATACGTTTTACGTATTGCAAACACGTATCCAAGACCCGGTGAACATACCCTTAGTGTTACCGGTGTTCCCTGTGAAATAACAATTTTGGAGCATCTTCTCTTAGGCTATGTTAACACGGCTTATTCTGGGACGTATTTCAGCCCATAATTCGTGCCGTACTGAGCGAATTACGGGCTGAAATACGTCCCAGTCATTACGGTAATCCACAGTTCTCATAGAGTACTATGGATTACGGGGAGAGAAGTGACATGTCAATTATTCACAGCGTATACGTGCCGAGAATAATGCATGTCTATTGGGCTGGCGGGCTGCCGGCCCCGCTCCCGCCCCCGTACACACGGCGTAATTGTGGGGGGAAATACGTCCCGCAATTAAGCCGTGTGAACATAGGCTTATACCTCTGTGTTGTGCTGTTTCTCTTATTTATTTAGAATAAAACACTTTGATCCTTTTAGTCCCGGATGTCCTGCTCTGTGGTTGTTTTTCCATCTCCTCCTCATGACCCCTACATGATGAATTTTGTGAAGGTGAAACAAGGAGTGAATTTGAAGTGGACAGCAGAAAAAAATGACTTTTCGGGAATTTGGCTTTTGGGGGGTTTTTACTTTTTTTGGGGCTAAAGGCCCAATTTTAAATGTGCATAAAATAAACCCCCGGGTTTTTGGGTTGTTTGGAAGATATTTTCTGTACTGTGAGTTGCTGTATGGAGCATTGGACCAGCTCTAAGTTTTCTCCACTGACACTTGTGGGTTTAAATGGATAGTCGCATGTGATGTGCATGTATTAGTTAATGAAAAACAAAAATTTAAATAAAAAAGTGGAATTCCTTTTTAGGAATTATCTGTACAAACCACAGTCTGGTCAAAATCTGAGGTTTATTAACATGGGGTTGTTTTATTTTGGGTTTTTTTGCTCTAAAAATTTGAAAAACATCTGACGTGCAAAAAAATAAACAAAACCCACCCATGGGGGAAAACACTCACCGATACATTTTTGCCCCACAGATATGTTGCAGCAGACTATCATGACTAAGGGCAGCCTAGACTAGACACAATTATGGCAAATATGTAGCTATAAATAGTTTTAGGGGACTTGACACGACGAGTAAAATTTACTTGTCATATTCTGCATCATTTGACACATTTTCAACAAGTAATTCACATTGTATATGGATTTAGGGTCCTTTTTCGGTTTATAGTCATAAACGAGTCCCATTCATACCTATGTAAATTTTGGCCAAAATTATGTTTTAAAAATCCCAGATTTTGGGGAAAAGTATTACATGGAGTTTTTAGCCCCCCCATTGAAAATTCAATAGAAAATTTTTCGGGGTTTTTTCTTCTTTCGAATTTTTGACCAAAAAAATTTTTCATTTTCAAAGTTTTGTTTTATTGCATGTCGGATTTGAAAACTGGGCGCCGAAAATGCGCTTTATATGAACTACAGTGCGTATTTTTTATTGAGGTCAATGGGAATCGTTTTCTTTCATTTTTAGATACGTATTTCAAGTCAGAATTTGAAGGGGATTTAGGGACTTAAAAATTTCTTGTCGTGTGTACAGAGTCTTAGGTCTGAAAGGGTTTTAAAATGTATTTTTTCCTCGAAAACACATTTTTTCCCATTTCCCTAAGTCCCATGGGAAAAATTCTTTCTTTGGATCAAAATTTGATTTTTCCAAATGAATTTTGAAATTTTGGGAATCCAGGGGATAAAGGGTTTTAAGAAAGGGCCCAGTTTTATGGAAAGGTTGTAATAGGCCGTTTTAAAGGGTTTCTTTGGATTCTTTTTCATACCTTTTGTTTATAATTTAGGGATTATGTCCTCTAAAAACGTTTAATGTACAGCTCCTCCCTTTGGAAGCTCTATCAGGCTGGAATCATATTCAGTTGTTGATGTGTTTTTGTTTTTTTTTTAACCAAAGCCAAATGTGAATCTGAAAAGAAGGGACTATATAAAGAAAAGTCTGAAATGTTTTTTTCTTTTGCATCCACACATCTGATTCCAACATATGTCTTCTGACGAAGAAGAACAATACCTATGGTGGTGGTTTTTTCGTCCTTAAAAACCAAAAAAAATCGGGCCGTTTTAAAATTTAAAAACTGTCTTATACAAAATTAAAAGGGTTTTTCCCCTTTTCTTAGGCCAGGGAAAAAAAGGAAAAAAAGAGGGGGGAAACAATAGGGTGAAAACTGTTAAGGATAAAATTGATAAAAAAGGGGAAAAAAAAAATTTCTTCCCCTTTTTGAGGTTAATTTAGAGGCATAACACCCCTATGAAACCCCCGCGGGGTTTTTTTGTTTTCCGAGCCCTTTAGTACGGCGGGCCGCGGGTCGCTGACACCCCAACTGGGGATGATGGTGGATGAACGGCAATGCAGGAAGGAAAAAAAATGTGGGCCCCGGCGCACGTGAAAAAATAAAACTAATAAAAGCCCGGCAAAAGGTTTTAAAAAAAAATTTTCACTTTATTCATAAAAGTGCAAAGAGGTTATCTTCGCAAGATTAAAAATATGTCAGAAGTCTTTTTAATATATTACGTCATGTTTTTAATCTTGAGAAGATACCCCTTTTTGGGCCTTTTTAAAAATTTAAAGTGACAATTTTAAAATAAGTTTTAGCTCGGGCTTTATTTTAGTTTATTTTGCACGTGCTCCAGGTCCCACATTTTTTTCCTTCCTGCACTGCATTTCTTAGGCCATGTTTCCACAGCACTGTTTATGGGCGGATTTTTAAGTGGATTCAGAATTTTGAATCCCCAAAAATCCAAAATGTAAACCGTGCCCAAAATTGGGACTTTAATTTTACCAAACCGGGGTTTTTTTGTCGGATTTCCAAACCCCAGGGTTTTGGGGGACCCTGGTCTATAATCCCCGTAATACCCTGGAAATTTTTTTGTAAGTTCAATGTTCTTGGATGGGCTGAAATCTGAAAACTGAGCGTGGTTTTTGGCACAAATCTGCGCCAAAAACCGTGGTACAGCATTTTAGTCGTAGACTTACATTATATGCATAGCTCTTTGTTCACTTCAGTGGGAATTTTCAGTAAGTCCACAGAAAACACTATGGGTGACATGTATGATCTAGGCACATAGAAGTCAGTTCTAAAAAAGCTTTAAAGCGTTTTTTGAAAGTGCCTGAAAAAGTATGGGGGCCCGTTTTTCCCGTGGGTCATGATTTGGCCCCTTTTTAGTTTTTTCCCCTACGAAACTCAGGTAAAAACCAAATTTTAACTTGGTCTTTCTATTCCCGCGTAATGCGCCTCGCTTTGCCGTTCCTCCCTTCATAAATGTTTAGGGTTTATATGGTTGGGCGTGTGAAAACTCCCCCAAAAACTTTGGGGGCTTTTTCAAAGATCCACGGACGACGCAAAATGGCCTACTTTTGGGGGTGCGTTAGCTCATAATCGAAGAACAGAGTGCGCCAGTTTTTGGGTTTTAAAAAGGGCACCAGAAAAACTGGTGCGAAACCCTACCCTAATGTTTGCTCTTTTAGTTTAAAAAACCTTAAATCCCAGCTTGGGCTCGTGCTTTTAATTTTCTATCCTGAGGGCTTGGGTATAATTTGAGGGAGGAAACTGAAAATCTTTTGGGTATATTTGGTTTTTTGTTTTTGGAGCAAGATTTATGAGTAGGAAGTGAAGCCTGTCAGAATTCCTATAAGATTCCTAAAAAGAGAAAGTGAATGTCCTACTGACCCCATCCCAGTAACTGACATTTTGCTCTGTACACACACTAAAATAAGGAAAGCGGTTAAACACGTTATGTTGGTGGGGTAAGCAGAGCTTCCACTATCTCTTAAAGTTCTATCAGGACTTACTCTGCTTTTTACTCAGAGGGAGAAAAGCTGAGATTTGTTATATATTATTTTATATGATTTGGAGTAGGATTTTTATCATATCTTGCTCTTAGATAGGGTAGCAAAAAATTACCTGAGAAGTTTGCTTTGAGCCAGTTTAACATGAGAATATTATAGCCAATTGTCCCCCCAAACCCAAACCCCGAGGTGTAAGGGCCCCCCCCTGAAGCATCATAAGGATCTTTTGGTTTCTGTCGGCTTGTTCACTAAATTTCCCGTTTCAGGGAGGGACAAATCTGGCCTCTTAGTAGAATTGAAGTAGGATTCCATTTTCTCAACATTAAAACTTCGGCCCCGAAAAGGGGGATGGCAGATGAGGAATTGAAGAAAGAAGTTGTGGAAAATTTTTGTTTATGGTGTGGCCCAAAAACCCTTTTTGACCCAAAAGGTTTAAAAACTCTTTGGGAAAAGAAAGATAAAACTCTAAACACGGTATATTTTTTTACAGTTTTTTGAAAATATAGCAAAAATTTCAACCCCTTTTTGGGATATCTCTATCAAAATTTGGGAAACCCTTAAATTTTCCCTTTGCCCTTTTTACCCTACCCCAAAAATAAAAAGTGTGAATTTCCATTAATAAAACCCGAGACATAATAATTAAAGGGAAAAGTTCCCAACAAAATTTTCACTTAAATTTTTAATCACCCTTTTAAAGGGAAAACATTTGTGATTTTTGGAAATTTTTTTTAATTTTTAAAACACTTTCAAGTTAAAAAATATTAAGGGGTATTTTCACTTTGGCCCTAGGTTTTTAATTGGGCTAATAATTTTGAAAAATGTTCTGGGTTTTTAGAAAACCCTTTTTACAAAAATGGGGCCCAAAATAGAAAAAACATCCAAGGGGAAAGGGAGCCTTGGGGGGCGGAACCTTTTTAAACCAAGCCCAAAGGAGTCGGGCAACCCCCCCTCTCCCCTTTCCAAAAGTGAAAATTCCAAGTTTAAAAAAGGGGCAGAAAGATTTGAACCATGTGCCCGAACTTTGAAAGATCCAAGAAGCGTGAAAAAGGGTGCCGAGGCTTTCCCCCAACTAAAAAAGGCTAAAAAGGAAATTTCCTAATCAGGAAATTAAAAAAATGAAAAAGGGAAAAAGTTCCGGTCGGGGCTTGATTTTTTGTAAAAAAAATTTGGGCGAATTTCCCTTTTGACAAACAGAAATGGCCCCCTGCCTTGAAAAAGGTTATTTTTGGGGTTTAAAGGTTTAAAAGGGGGGGGGTTTAAAAAATTTTTTGGGTTTTGGGTATTGGGAAAGGGAAACCTTCCCCCAAAATTTTAAACCCCCTTGAATTTTTGTTATTGGAATTCAAAAAAAGAAAAAAATGTAAAAAAATGGGCTCTTTTTGCCCGGAAAAAGGTGTAAACGTTTAAAAATTTTCCAAAAGGCTTGCCATGGGAAAGTTCCGGCCCCTTTTCAAAAATTTGCCACAAGGAAAAGGCAACATAACAAACCAAATTTATGTTGAATGTGGCCCCATTAATATATTGGGGGTGTCTTCCAAAAAGTTTTTGTTTAAAGGGCCCCTAATTTTTTTTTTAAAAACCCTTATGGGTCTTTGGGGGGATGCATCTGGATGTTAAATATTATGACTTAAATTGGCATTTTGCTGGAAACTAATAAAAATCGTGCATACCACGCTCTAGAAACATACACATATTTGTTTATACCCACAAGGATTGCCAGAAGTTAACATTAGATCTGCATTACAGAGAACAAAAAATGGAGTATTGATAAACTATATAATCATCTGCAAGTAGCCTTAGGAAGTCTGTGAAGAGTATTTACTCATACTAGCTCATGGTAGACAAACCACCATTGTACGCTGCAAGGTATATGACTTTTTTTAAAAGGGGTTGTCTACTACATTAATCATCTTAACCAGCCCTTTTTTTTTGGGTTTCACTTTGAATTCAAGGGCTTGTTTACAATTCACTAGCTACATAAAAGCCAGGTCTGTAGCTATAGCCCCAGTCGGCACCTATCAGAAGGACCAAAACAGGTCGTAGTATGCGCCCCTGAGGACTGAACACCCCCAACAGGGGGGTAATCTCAAAGGGGAAAGACTGAAAAGGACATAATTGCAAAGTGACTTTTTTGCAAGACTTTAACAAAAAAAAAGCAATCCGTAGTGAACAACCCCTTTAACTTTCAACATGCCTTTTGAACCTGGTGGCTACTGTGTTGTATCTACTCAATGTTTACTGTGCCTTCCAGCACAGTAACTGTTAACACTTGCCCTCAGCACTCTCACTACTGCCGCCCATCATCTTGTCTGGGGGAAATTTTTAAAATCCAGATTTTGCTTATGTCAGGGCTTGTGATTCTGTGTTCCTGCATTCCTAGTCCTTTGTTTGTTTCCTGCCTGAATCTTATCCCTCTGTCTTCTGGTTCAAATCTGCTGTACTTCCGTTGTTCCTGTGTCCTGTCTGTTGGTACAAGCCTGCTGGCTTTCCGTTGTCCGTGTCCTGCCTGCTGCTACAATTCTGCCGTGCCTCCATTGCTCCTGTGTCCTACCTGTTGGTACATGCCTGCTGTCCCTCCATTGTTCCTGCTGTCCCAATTTAGTCTGCTGGTTTCCAGTCTTTCCTGTCTGGACTCTATTTTCCCTTATGTCACTAACCTTGCTGGGCAGGCAACAGTCATTCATAGTCCTAAAGATCTACCTCCTCTTAAAAAAATGTTTCATGGACTATCTGTGTTGCATGTATGTTTTGTCTTGCTTCAATAAAGACCTTTGAAACGTAACACACAAAGAAAATAGCCTTAACAGACCAAAAACCCTTGATGCATACCTTCAAAATTTAAACTTTCTGTATTTTATGTGTCAGATATTATGAGGGCTTAAAAAAACATTCAAGTAGCACACACACAGCTTTTTTTTCTTTTGCCTATAGAGTGCATGCCAGGCTATTATTAAAGTAGTCCATGGGTAGTTATGGGTTGCTCGCCCTCTTTATTCCCTTAGATAAGGTAGAAGTTATATATTCAGAGACATAGAGAAGTGTAGCGGAAGTTGGAGCTGTGTATGATAGGTGAGGGGGGCGGGTAAACTGAGCGGGCCCCCGGGACCTTTGCCTGGTTTTGCTCCGGGGGGGTGTGAATGGAGACCTCAAGTATCTTCAGAGCCTTTTTAAAGGGAAAGGGTTTGGGGCTTACTCCAAGGTTTTCAGGTAAGCCTCAAGCAGACCCAGCGTGACCTAACCAACATCACAAGTGCCAAAGCTAGGCACCGACAGAAATAGAGAAAAGAAACAGAAGACAAATTGTGAACATGCAAGTAAAAACTGAAAACAAGAGGCGAACAAAACGAGTCCAAAGGGAAGCCAACAGGGGCCCAAGGGTACAAATGTGACAGGAACAAAGACAGAAAAAAAAACACCAAAAACAAAGCAAGACACAAGCTAGGTCACTGGCTGGGAAAAAAGGCAAACGAATGACAAGACAACCCAGCAAAACGGAAGACACATGGCAAGAGACTCGCAGCAAAGACTCAAAAAACACATGGAAAGGAGCATCAAACATAAGGACCCCCCAAAGAGTCAACAACCCCCAACCGCAGACACTAACAAACACAAAAAGGGGATCAGGGGGATGGGGGAGGAGCAGACTTATAATCTGAAAAGGGTATCTCCATACGACACACAATCATGTGTCTACAAAACGTATGCAATTTAATAGGTACAAAACACAATAGAAATTCGGGCTAAATAGCCTTGTTAAAGACAAAATGCAACATAAAGTGTAACTTGCGGCTATATGTCTCCACCCTGGAGTGACCAAAGTAATTTCAGCACTAAAATGTCCAAGTCTCTTTACTACAGCGGGCAGACTTCTAGACAACGTTCCCCTCGCTGCTGTGAGGGCTGTTTGGGGTGTGGCTATGCTTTTCTGATGCATTTTCCGGGTCCCCCCCTTTTCTCAAGCAAACGAATCAAGGTGGTCTCCTTTTTATACATTTAGGGCGTCCCGCTTTTGGATTACTCTGATTTCTAATAAAGACAAAAAAAAATTAGCTCCCAAACATAGAAGTCATAAAAATACATTAAAATTAACCCTCATTTAGCCCATTAGGGCTGAGGAATCGAGTGTAAAGATCCAGTAAATTCTCGCTGCAAAGATTTTTTTTTAAAACTGAGATTTTGTCAGTTTTCCAATATTTGTTCAAAAACCTGCCACTTAAGGTCACAGACATTAAAGTTTTGCTTTATAAAAAAAGTCTAGCTAATGAGCTTTTTTTCCCAAAATTTTTTAACATCTTTTTTGTTGTCTTTTTTTTTCTGGTGGAAACAAAACCCCCCATTTCTTTTTAACCTTCGGTGTTTGTTTTTTTAAATTTATTAAGTCTAATTTTTTTTATGTTTTTTTTTTTTGGTTTGTCCAATATATATAAACCCAGGGGATTTGATTAAAAAGATTATATTTTTTTTATCACATGTATTTAAGCCCCTAATGTCCTATCCCCGGCCCCCAATGGATGCATGATTTTTAGGGCCCCTTAAAAGATACCGTACATTTTGGCAGACAGGCAGGGAATGTACCTGTCTGAAAATTCCTATCCCCCTGTTGTTTGTTAGCAGATTTGAATGAGGTCCGCTCTAAAAGTTGGTTACCAATGGTTTTACCTTTTTTATATACAAAATTTTTGGGGGGTATGCCAAATAAAAATTTCCAATTTTGGTCTCTTTGCAAAATCTTCCACCATTTTTTAACGTGTTTTTAATCATTTAGAATGGGGATATATGAAAAATAAATAGGAGATTATCTTTGTCTTGCTTACTTTTTAATTTTTTTTTCCTCAATTCCTGTACATTTTCATTTTAGAAACTCCTCACTCAAAATTTTTAAATTGTTCTCTATATATCCTTTCTGTGAGAATTGTCAATCAATCACTAGATTTTTGTAAATTCCCTTTATCATCCGACTTTTTTTATAGGATAAATTGACTCTTTGGTACCCCTGAAAATTTGTGGTGCTGAAACCTGCGGGAAAAGGTTTTTTTTATCGATATTTTTTTCCTGTATAATGTTTTTTCAAATAATTCTATTCTTCCTTTTTTCTAATCTAAAAATTCTATTTTTTCCCTTTTTTTTATAATGGGGAAATTGTATAGATGGATGGCACAAGTTAAGGTATTCAAAGAAATTATTAAGGCTTTTCCTCAGATCCATTCCCCACTAAGAAACATGTCCAATATCCAGCCAAAACCGCACATGTGAACGGTCCTCAAAAGTGGAAAGAATTTTTCTTCAAATTTAACATATAAAGTTAGCGAAACTAGGTGCGGCTGGCGATCCCATACTAGTTCCCTGTTTTGGAGGGAGTATCTCTACCAAATCTAAAAAAATTTTTTGACAGTACGATAAAAGTACTTGCTAGAAACGCTAAATGTTGATTACTAATGGAGCTACCTCAAAAATTTCTCTCGAAAGCTTCCTTTCCCCCCACGTGGAATACAAGTAAAGATTTTTAATATCCAAAGTGCAAAAAAAAAAAGACAAAAAAAAGATGTTAAAAAATTGGGGAAAGCTCATTAATAGACATTTTTTATGGAAAAAATAATTTTCTGTGACCTTTTTGTGGAGGGTTTTTGAACAAATATATGGAACGACGAATCTCAGATTAATAAAAATTTTTGCAGCGAGAAGTTTTACTGGTCTTTACATCGATTCGCTCACCCCAATGGGGTGAAAGAGATGTAATTTTAAGTTTTTTATGACTTCTATGTTTTAAGGAGCTAAATTTATTTTGTCTTAATTAGAAATCATGAGTAATCCAAAAAGGGGCAGACTAAAATTTAAAAAAAGGAAACACCTTGTATTTGTTATGCTTGAGAAAAGGGGGGGACCCCCAAACTCGCATCAGAGCAGCATAGCCCACACCCCAAAAGCCCTCACAGCACGAGGTGACTTGTCAGCAAGCTCTGCCGCTGCTAGTAAAAAGACTGGACATTTTTACTGAAGATTTCTTTGGATCCTCCAGGGCTGGAGACATTAGCCGCAAGTTACCCTTTAAGTTGCATTATGTCTTTAAGCAAGGTTATTTTGCCGAATGCTATTGTACGTTTTGATTTTCCTATTAATTGCATACGTTTTTTTAGACCTTTATTGTAGTGTCTGTAAGGGGTATACCTTTTTATTCAATTAGGGCACGAGGGTTCAAGGAAAGCACCTGCGATTATCTCCACTATTGCGGTCATATTTTTTATACTATAGAGGTCAAAAATGAATTTTTGAGGGCAACTTATAACCACCAAAGGGGGAAGGGGCTGGCAGAGGAAGCCCCCCTTTTGCACAGGGGGAAAAATGAAAGGAGATTTGCCGCATTTTTTTAGAGATAGAGCAAATAGGGCAAACCCCCTGATGGTGGGGGGGAGCAAGGGGAAAGCATGGGAAAAGCCACACAGCAACCGCAAATAGGTAAGTGGGCAGCGAAGACAGTTGAGTTCATGATGAAAGCGGCGCTGCAACAGGAACCGGAGCTGCGACAGGAACACAGACACATCCGCGGGTTTGCAGCAGAGACCGCGGCATAAGAACAGGACAGAAACAGGAAAAGAGCCATATCCACAGCCCAGAACAGGCACCGCGGCATGGACCGTGACAGTACCCACCCCCCTTAAGCTCCATCCGCCAAAGCCCAAAAAGGAAATCCCCCTGGCGGGGCCCAAAACTTCTCTGTGGGCAACCCCAAAACCAACTACAGGCCCAGTTTTAGCCAGTAATGGAAATACCTAAGAAAGTAGTTGCACAGAAGCAACAAACAGGGCACTAGGTAGGATGGAGCGGAAGCTCAGCGCGAGACCTGAGCCAGAGGGGGGTGCAGATGCTCAGGGCGAGACCATGAGCCAACGGGGGCCGCAGACGCTGCAAAACACCAAAAAAAAGAAAAAACTCTCCCACACAGAAGGAAGTTCCTGAAACAAGACCTGCACATAGACTAAGAAACAGAGGACAGAATGTCAGCGGAGTCCCTGGCCTGATCTTACTGTAACAGGCGAGCAGATAAAACAGGTAGTGGATCCACTGGACCACTGCCAGGCTTGCTTCGAGGGGTATGACTAAGCAGCCATCAGGTATCTTCACAGAGCCTTTGGTGGTAAGGTTGGCTTACCCCAACATCCCCCAGGTGCGACCTTAGAGCATTCCCCAGCAGTGACAGCTGACCAGACGCCTCTCACCTCCCTTAAATGTGCCTGGAGTTGTGTAACATTTATCATTTGGTTCCACAGGGCATTGTTTACAATGTATTGGTCATCAGTGTCTTCTTTGCCTTTCTGTAACTCTTCCAGTCTCTCTGTTGCAACCTGATGATGACACACTGTGACACTCCAACCTCAGTAGCCACTTCTGCCTGAGAGTATCCTGCTTGAAGCCTTGCAATAGCGAGGTACTGTTGATCAATTGCAAGGTGTTGTCTTGGTCTGATGCTGTCAAAATTTGAACAGAACTGTTAAATCCCAATTCAAATTCATCCCCTGAATTTATTGGGCGATTCAGGGATCAAACACCTGTTGTTAATTTTGCCATTAAGCTCATTGTTAGAGATCAGCAAGTTTTGAAAAAGTACTGAAACAGTTGGATATGTGCATTCTAAAGTTGGGAAATGTTATGTTCATACTGAAATTTCAACCAAAAGCCAAAATATCCATAACTTTTTGTAAGTATTGCATTTACTATATTGGTATGTTGTTGGTAGGGGTAACTGACTTAGTACTTTTATTGATGGAAAGGGTGCTTTAAGAGGGAAAAGCATAACTGAGCCTGCAGCCAATCGGTATGTAACGGGTTGCGCCGCGGTCCGGTCCACGGACCGCGGTCGCCCGTGTCCCCGCGGCAGGTCCCCGGCGGGGACGGTGCCGCCCCGGGTCCCCCTGCCGGGCCCCTGGCTGCAATTTCCCTCCCGTCTTCCTCACCTGACCGCGCTCACGTTCGGTCCGTGTCCTGCTGGCCGGAAAGGCGCATGCGCGCCCCCTAGCGCGCGCGGCGCGCGCTCGTTCATGGGAGATTTAAAGGGACAGTGCGCCAGTAATTGGCTAATTGCAGGCGCTGTTTTCTATTTAAGTTTTGGTCCCACGTCACTTCCCCGCTGGATCTTTGTTGCCCCGTGCTTTTGTGAAAGCGTTCCTGATAGTCTATTTGCCTTGCCGTGTACCAGACCTTGCTACGTTTCTCGACTCCGAACCTCTGCCGCCTGCCCTGACCTTATCGCCTGTCCACGACCACGAACCATTGCCGCCTGCCCTGACCATACTGCCTGCCCACCGCTACGATTCTGGGAATACTATTTTGTACCTCGCTGCACCTCGGCTGCTGCCGCAGGCAAGTCACGTCAGGGGGGCTGACCTGGTAGCCTCAAGCCGCAGCAAGTCCATCCCGCTTTGCGGCGGGCTCTGGTGAAAACCGGGGGCTACTTAGATTCCGTTCCCTGACGTGGCTTAGCGATCATCGCCTGCGGTGGTCCAGCGGATCCACTACCCAGTCCGTTACACGGTATAAGGATGGAAGAACTAAGGGTATGTTCACAGGACGTTTTTCGGGCCATTCTTTAGTGCGTTTTATGCGGTAAAAAAACGGCCCAAAATCCGCCTCAGACAAGTTTAAAATCTTCCTTCATTTACTATAATGTAAAATACACTTTGTGTAAACAACAAGGCGCATTTCACAAGCGTAATTGCGAGCTGTTTGGACGCAATTAAGGCCATCAAAATAAGTGACGTGATTTCTTCAGGCATTTTTTGCTTGTAAAATCCCCATAGGAAACAGTGGAGATAGGATTTTTCAAAATACTCTTAGAAAAACGCCTCTTATCAGGCATTTTTTAAGCTGATTTTGAAGCTTAAATTTACACTTCAAAAAACGCCATGTGAACATACCCCAAGAGTCTAAGAATTGAGGAACAATTACAGAAAAATGTTGATCAACACAGAGTTACAAAGTATTTTTAATATGACACCATCTACAGTACATAATATCAAAAGATTTCAGAATCTGAAAAATGTATGTGCACAAGAGACAAGGCCAATGGTCAAAATCGGGTACATGTGATTCACAGGCCCCCAACGGCATTGCTTTTAAAACAGGCATGACTCGGTCATAAAAAAAAAAATCAGTGTATGGGCTTAGGGATACTTCTAAAAACATGGACTTTGAACACAGTTCACTGTGCAATCCACAAATGCAAGTTTAAGCTTTGTCATTCCAAAGAAAAGCGAAATAGCAACACAATTCAGAAATGCTGTCATCTTTAAATTGATGCAGTGTCCTGTGGAATCAATAGGAGAGGGACAATCCAGCTTGTTATCCGCGCACAATTCAAAATCTTTCATTTCTGCATTAGTACCTTTGGCATGGGCAGCTTACACATCTTGAACGGCACTATCAATGCTGAGTAATATATAGCTGTTTTAGAACAACAAATCCCCATGTCTTTCAGTGAAGTCTTTACATGATTCAGGAAGACAACGCTAAACCACGTGCAGGCATCTGTAGTGCCCCAGAACAAGGGTACTTTGGACTGTTGGCGTATTGCTACTATGGAAAGTCATCAACACTTTCCTATCATGGTATCATGGTTTATAGTGTTACGTACTTCTTTACTGTTTCATATTGTTAAACCCAGCTTAAATTGTTTATTATATTATGTTCTATTTAATTTTACTGTGGGAAGGGTTAACAAATAGCCAACTAATACTGAGAGACTCTGAGACTTGCTACCTATAATCTGGGAAGTTGCTAAGTTTCCACTTTGCTAGAAGAAGCACAGTTGAATTTTGGAGGGAAAAAATTAAGACAGTCACCTTTGCACCATCTGGAAAACATGCTAAGTCATTCCCTTAGACCAGAATAGAAGCTCTATACAAATGTATGAGATACTTAAATTGTAACAACGTTGTTGTAAGGATTGTGCTTCTCCACTCCACCCCTCCCATTAGAAGATTCAAGAGCATCTATAAATTGTACAAAAGGCTAGCATTCAGAGCCATTAGCGGTTCTGGAGATAGATCAGTGGTTAGCAGAAGAGACTCTGCCAGTCTGTCTGAGTGACCAGAAGAAGATTCTAAAGATACCAAGCCACACATCCTGGGTGACCTGCCCTTTGACCAGGAGGCCAGCCAGACAACACCAGCCTTCAGAGAGAGAGGGACAGCTATCCCACGACCTTTCCTCAGCACAGAGCCTTTGTCTACCAAGGAGGAGACTGGAAAAGCCACTCAGTGTCTTGTCTGTATTGTGTTGCACTTGAGTTCTTCCATTAAAGAAGTGCACTGGTTTACTGTAGACCTCGGACTTATTTACCATTGGGGTGCACCACCTCAAACCAACCCAATCAGAGAGCAGTAACACGTGGTGACACCTTAACGGTGTCCAGGAAATCCAGCGTAGACTTCGGACCACCCCAAATCTGGGAGTCCAGACCTTTCACCAATAGAAAACATTTGGCCCATTATGAAACAGACAAGAATTTGGCCCGGACAAGAATTGGACAAGATTCCTCCCCTAAAATTCCAGCAATTGCTCTCTTCCCTTTTAGTCATTAAAAACTTTTTTTTTTTTTTTTTAAAGAGGGAATGCTATGCAATGGTAGACATGGCCCTGTATTAACTTTTTTGAGAAGTGTTGTTGCCATTTATTTCTAATTGAATAATGTTTTCAAATGAAAAAGAAAAATGTCTAACTTTAAACTTCTGATCTGTGTTCTACAGTATGTTCCGCTACAAATTAAATATGGCTAGACAAGATTTCCAAATCATTGTATTTTTGTTTTCTTTACATTTTACACAGCCTCACAACTTTTTTGATATTGGGGTTGTATTTCCAATGCCTTTTGAATCCACTCCTGGCTTTAGCTCAAAACTGCAGTGGTGTTTTTCCCCAAAAAATGCTAGGTGTGAAACCTCATGTACACAAACCTCAAACAAGTTATAGAAAAAGAGACAGACCTGCTCGATTATAGACCTACCTGGCCAACACCAAGAAAAGTGGAAGATGGAAACCTTGAAAAAAAAAAAAAAATTTAGATAATAGAGAATAATTTATAAATGAAATAATTATCTTGAATCTAGAATAAGAGCATTATATTTGTAATGAAGATCAATGGTTCTTATTGCATTTCTTCCTGCAGGTGATCATTTAGTCTAATAAATTAGTTAAAATTAAATCATTTGCTTTAATAAGAACTCTGCCAAAAATAAAAGTTTCCCATAATTCTCTATTTGAATTATAGTAAATAAATCTGTATTATAGAAAGCAAGAAAGACTCCGAGATACAAAATTGGGTCTAATTAGAATAAGTTAGGAAATATTTTTGTTTTGGGGCCCAGTTGCTTTAAGCTACTCCTCTAGGTACATGCACATGTTCTACAGGGAGATGCTACACTACACTTTAAACATAATTAATGTTTACAGATTTCATATAAGATACAGATGCTTGATTGTTGTAGTACATGCAAGGTGGCGCTATTGTTTAAACATTCCAGAACACAATATCAATAGACTGTGGAACCCAACTGTTGTCACTCTCTCTCACAGTTCACTGCTTCCTTTACAGGACCTATCAGGCTACTACCACAAACCCATTAAGTGTGGATTTCACAAAATTAACACACTTAATCAATAACTCCAGTTAAACTAGAGAGGACAACTTGAATCTACACACAAATCATTTGTTCTCAGCCCCTTGGCATCAAAACCTTTTCATTTCGTCCACAAAGTCACTCCTATCAGTGCTAGAACCCAAATTGATGCTGAAACCTCTTTTAGCTGCCAACAAAGAAACGTATTCGTCAGCTACCATAACGGTTCATTGGAGCGTCACCAGAAATCTTGTGAATGGGGGTTCTCTTACCCCCCCAGTCCTTATCTGCAATGGCTGTACAGAATAGAAGGGGGTTATGCATGCACAGCTCTCTTTATTCTCTTCTATGCGAATTCTCAAAGGGAATGCGTCATCAGAAAATGACCTATTGTTTATCAAATGTTTTTATGCTAAACATGTATTTTAAGGGGTTATCTGGGAGTTTAATAATTTCATAGAACACTATAGACAGCGTTTATATTGAAAAGTACATATATTCCACTACCTTCACATGTTTCTTTTCTTCTCTTTTGCCTCCTTATTCATCTATTATAAGATCAGTGAAACTTCCTGGTTGTGGGAGGGTCAGTAGTTCTCCAGCAGCTCTTTACTACAAGTCCCACAATGCACTGCAGTCACAATCTAATCCTAATCCTCCTAGTACTGTTCATTATCATTCTCAGACATGTACACCTCATGCCCCTGTATCTCTGCCCCACTTCTCTCCCTAGTTGCCTGCAGCAGGCTGTGTATTGAACAGTGCACCAATCAGTTTGTAACATGGTAAATAGACATTCTTTCCTCATCCCATAATTTATGTAATAAAAAAATATGTTGAATTTGGTTTATATATTTCTATATATGTGCTGTACATCCCCCACAACAGGTACACAGCTATCCCATCATTGTACCTGATTGCTGTGGGGAATGTGGCATCACCCAGCTTTCCTGTCCACTGGATAACCTATCTAGCATCTCCCAGAGCAATCAGTTTCTGATCAAGAGAAAGCTGTGTGCCTGCTGTAGGGGGATGTGTCATCCTCTCTGCCCACAGTGTCTCATATTGCTTTACCCTGGCATCACTACTATATTAAAGAACAGTATGCACACTTTTATCTGACTGCTGCTAGATAATCTCAGAGGTCCTAATGCATATTCAGCCAATCAAACAATGCAAGTCTTCTGGTCCCCCCCCCGGTTTGGAAGTTTAGCCTTGCTAAAGATAAAAGATTGTAATACTCCTTTCCTACACTCCTTATTAGCATCCCCTTGTAACCTTGAAGGCAATATATCTCTTTATCTACTTCCAACCAGATCCTGATACATATTGTATTTTATGTGCTTAATTACCGATCATAGATTTTTTAAATTATTTTCTGTGTACATGATTATGCAATCTTGCATGAACTGCTTTTAACAGCATTTAGAGATATGCTATACAGCAACAACATAGGAAATAAGAATAAATAGTCTGGAGCTGACTCATTGACTTCTATGGAAGAGTTTCCTAGGCATGTTCTGTGACCTGAGGAGACATATTTGAGGGGAGCAGGTGAGCTGTGACCATCACCTGTTTTGTTATCTATATATAGGTGTCCTGTCTTTGTAATTCCTGTCTGCGATGATGACAGTGAGATTGTTGAAATGTTATCTGTACAGAACAGGAAGTGTGAGCCTATTCTTAGGCTTAGCAGCCAGAGTGAAAAGTAAATGATTTGGTAGACACATGAAAAAAATTTAAAACATGCACCAAAGATTATTTGAAAAAGTTTAAAAACAATCTTGTTTTCTGATGTTTCCTGATAACAACTTTTAAAAGGTGCAAATTAAGCTTCACCTGTGTGCTTCAGAAGATGGCAATAAAGGATAAATTATATCATGTTGGGTGGAAATGTATGAATAAACATCTCGCGCCGAACGTCGCGAGCTCCCGCGGAGGAGGGGGGGGCGGCAACGCACTGGCCCCATAATCTGCCCCCCGCGACGTATTGTCCGAGCAGGGAGAGGAGGCGTAATCCATAGCTCTCTATGAGAACTGTGGATTACCGTAATGACTGGGACGTATCTCGCCCCATACTGAGTGCAGTACGGCGACAAATACGGGATGAAATACGTCCCAATTTAAGCCGTGTGAACATAGCCTAACCCACAATCCATCTGGCAATCCATCCCATAGCCGGTATGAGGCCAGGGGGAATCAGAACTCTACGAAAAAAAAGTGGTGCGGTGAAGTTACAATGCCATTGGATTTCTGATGTTAGTTGAACTTTGGCTCTGTAGCCTTACAAAATATTAAATGCTGCTACTATGCTATATATTATCTCTGCTGCGTCATAATTATGTTCACTACCATTTACTTGTTTTTCTTTCTGTCAGGAAGTAGGTCATACTTAATCTTTTAAAAACTTTAATAAACTTTGTGAAAGGATAAGGTGTGACTGATAGTCTGTGGATAAGGGCTACAGCTTCTTCTATACCATACTTGATGGAATTGCTGTTCTGGTGTTGCAATCAAATATGACAGACTGGTCAACAAGCTGTTGAAATAACTCTGGTACAGGCTGGCTGTAAGCAGTAGTAGTTAATTAGTTAGCTTGAGGATATTAGGGTGCTTCTACACAGTGCAGTTTTAACTGCGCTCCAATTAAACTGCCTTTATTACCAGCAAGCTTCTTTCACTTATCTAAACTGTTTGGAAAGTGAGTAATCAATTAGTGTGTTTGTAATCCACAAGACTTCAAACACAGCAATTGATTACTTACTTGAAAGACCTTTCCAAACAATTTAGACAACTGAAAGAAGATTGCTAGTAATAAAGGCAGTGTTAAAACTGCACCAAAACAGTGCTGTGTGAAAGCACCCTAAGGGGCCGTTTACACGGCACAGAGCACATACCGGTCAGATTATCCAAGAGAAGATGCATAATGGAGAGAGTAGTAGAGACAGAGGGCGACATGTATGAAGCTCGCCACGTCGGGGCGCACCTTTCCGCCAGTTTTCCGGCGAAATTTGCGTCTGAGTTATGTCGGCACTGGGACGCGCTCATACATGCCATGTAAAGTCCACCGCGCCTCGCCAGTGTTTGAGGCGCAGTGCGGGACTTAGGCGCAGTGCGGCGTTGCCATTTGTTTCGCCGCACTGAGGTAGTCGCTCTACATGGGGGGAAAAAATCCACCGCGCCCGCCGTGTATGGGGCGCAGTGCAGGCTTAAGGCGCAGTGTGGGACGCGCCTCACATGTATTCCGATTCGAGATAGGCTGGAAAACAGCGAGAAATCATTCAACAGGTCCGTGCGGAGTATGAATCAATTCCCCCAATCCATAATATTGGGGGAATGAAAAAAAAAAATGTAATTCAATAAAATCATTTTTATTTTTTTATTTTCGTTAGCTAAGGATCAATAGTATATGTGTAACAAAAATAAAGAAATAAACATGATTTTATTGAATTAATTTTTTTTCTTTACCCCCAAATTATTGTTCATTTTATATAACATCGGTACAACTTCTGTACTCTTATCATTTGATTTTGGGGCCATGTACTGTTGTATTCCCGATAGCATTAGAAAACCCATAAGAACGTCGCTCGCTCTCCCATTGGTCCAAATAACCACGCCTCTTTTAAGTTAGCCAATCACAGAGCTCGCTCGGAATTTCTTTTCCATAGAAAATCTATAAGAAAGTAGCCGCGCTTGATTGGCTAAGTGGACGAGCCCCGCTAGCTCAAAACCAATCAGCTCTTTTCTGCATTTTTACTGTATTTTGAACTGTCCCGCCTTTGAATATGATTGGTCAATACTTCTCCATAGGTTAGAATGGGTCCCTGTCGCTCCTATTGATTGGTCAATACTCCTCCATAGGATATAATGGGCCACTGTCGCTCCTATTCTGATTGGCTGGTTTATGCCGACCAATGAGAAGAGCCTAAACAATTGAATTACTGTATTTCCCGGCAATTCCTATTTTGAAATTTTCCTTATGTAGCCCCGGTTCGGGAAAAAATGGGGGTTGTTAGGGTTTTAAACCGATTTATTTTTATAGAAGGTTTCAGCCTTTTCTGAAATGTTTTAACTTATTAAAAAGAGTTTTTTATTCATTCCATCCCGCAGGGGCGCTGGAGGAATTCATTGCGCCGATCTTCCATAGCTACAATGGGGAAGTAGTCGCGCTCTGTTTGGTGGGATACCCAACCCCCCGCTAGCTCAGCCAATAGTTTCCTGTTTTTTACTGTATTTTAAAAAAATTTGTCCCCCTTTTTGATTTTGATTGGTCAAAACTTCCCCATAGGGATATAAGGGGTCTTTGTCGCTCCTTTTGGGATTGGGCTGCTTCTGCTGACCATGAAAAGCTCTTACAGAATTTGAATTACTGTATTTCCCCGGCAATTCTCTATATTGCAATTCCTGATGTAGCGCCGGTCTCGCGACAAACGCGTTGTTCGGGAATAATTGATTTATTTTTATTGAAGGTTTGAGCTCTTTTTCAGAGAATATTTTACAAATAATAAAAAATGATTTTTTTAATCATACTCCATGCCGCACGCTGCTGAGAGCCGAGATTTCATAGCGCCGATCTCTCCATTGACTACAATGGGAGAAGTAGCTCGCGCTCTGATTGGCTGGGATAGCCAAGCCCCCGCTAGTTCAACCAATCAGCTCTTTTCTGCATTTTTACTGTATTTTTAACTGTCCCGCCTTTGATTTTGATTGGTTCAAACTTCTCCATAGGCTATAATGGGTCCCTGTCGCTCCTATTCTGATTGGTCGGGATAGCCAAGCCCCCGCTAGCTCAGCCAACCAGCTCTTTTCAGCATTTTTACTGTATTTTGAAGTGTCCCACCTTTGATTCTGATTGGTCAATAGTTCTCCATAGGTTTTAATGGTTCACTGTCGCTCCTATTTTGTTTTGCCGGTTTCTGCTGACCAATGAGAATAGCTTTAAGAATTTGAATTACTGTATTTCCTGGCAATTTCCAATATCCTAATTCTTGATGTAGGCCTTTCTTAGATTTTTGGAAAGTGATTTTTATTTATTTATTTTTTATTTTTGAGGTTTGAGCTCTTTTCTGAGACTGTTTTCCGTCTTTACAAAGGCGATTTTTTTGGAATCATACTCTATGCTGCACGGAGCTGAGCGCCGAGATTTCTGATACGATCTTCTATGTTTCCTCGCATGTTCCGTTCTCACTTCACTTCGCCTCCGCCGGATCATTTAGACCAGAATCAACCAGGTCTGCCTGTCGGAGCTGGCGAGCGCTGCAATGCGCCGCACTTTGCCGACTCGCGATCGTAAATGCCTTGGAGTTTGAGCGCGCCGCGTCCCGCCCAGAACGCCTACACCCGGCCCACACCGCGCCCACTGCCCGCCCCTTCATGCGGGGCGCAGCTGAAAGTGGCGAACGCTGCGCCTAACACCGCATCCCTGCGTCCGACAGCGGATTCGGGCCGGTGAGGCGAAGGTTATGCCAGAAAACAGGCGAAAAGCCCGTTCATACATGTCGCCCAGAGACAAAGTGCTGCAGCACAAGAGAAGAAAAGTGCATATTGGAGAGAAGAGCAGAGACAAACATTGAGCTGCAGAACTAGAGAATTACATAATGAAGAGAGGAGTAGAGACTTAGACACAGAGCTGCAGCACTGGAGAAGAGCATAATGCAGAGAGGAGTATAGCCTGAGACACAAGAGAATCTATCTAATGGAGAGAGGCATATAGCCTGAGACTACAGCACATTAGAAGCTGCATAATAGAGAAAAGCATATAGCCAGAAGCACAAAGTTGCATCACAGAGGAAGATGCACAATGGCGAGAGCCACATAGCCTGTGATACAAAGCTGCAACACTAGAGTTGATGCATAATAGTGAAAGGCATATAGCCTGACAAATAGAGCTGCAGCACAAGAGAAGATGCATAATGGAGAGAGGAGTAGAGACAAAGATCTGCAGCACAAGCAAAGCTACATAATGGAGAAAGTTGTATAACTTAAAGGGGTTTTGCCACAAAGTTAAATTGACGTGGGAAGTTTGAAAATTAAATAAACATTTTCATCATTCATTATTATTAAAAATTCTGCACCGTTTTTTTTATGCTCCTTTAGTGATCCATTGTTTACAGCTCATCTCCAGGGGATACGACCAGGGATGTGAGCTCCTCAGTCCTGGTCGTACATGCTCAGACATCACCCTGCTCTAGGCAGCTACTGATGTTTAAGCACCGGGGTGCCTGTCATTTACTCCGTCCTTTGGACTAGTTTAGTAATAAATCAAACAGTACAAATAAAATTTTAAAAAAATAAACCTCAATGAGGTCTGTGCATCGATAAAGAGGAAAAAAATTCACAGGTTAAGTTCCTGCAGGGATTTGAACTTATGACCCTTGTGCTGTAAAGCAAACATGTTGCCTATGAGCTACAGTGTAACTATTTACTGTTCTATCCATAAACAGACCTTTCTTTGACTAGAGAGAGGAAAGGCCTGGTGATGTCATCTTGCTGGGTCACATGATATGCAAGTCAAACAAATCACAACGCCCTTCTGAGCACACAGAGCTGAAGAGCTGGATACAGGAGGTATGAAATGAGATCGTGGCAAAACCCCTTTAAGACACAAAGCTGCATCATAGAAGAAGATCCATAATGGTCTGGGACACAGAGCTGCAGCACAAGAGAATCTGCATATTGGAGAGGCAGTACATAACACAGGGGTGCAGCTGAAGTATGAAATGGCTACAGCTTAAGGCTCGACCACGTCCCATGAAAGGCTCACAGGCCAAGTCTGGGTCACTACATCATTTTACGTGGCACCCAAGAGACCAAACACAGCGAGCAGGGACTGACCAGGTCCAGACACAGAAGGACCCATTCTCTACAATCCCTGGAGGATGCAGTAAGTGTATGGCAGAGGTGGCGGTGACAGCACATGGGAGCGGGCACTATTTTGGATTTGGAGCTCCAGAGTTCACCTACATATCATTCTATTCAGCAATTTATAGGTGTTGGCACAGCTCTGGCAACCTTACCCAGACACCCTAGCCATCATTTGAGGGTACGCATAACGATGATATGGCTTTTAGTGAAAATGAGTTTGACACCCCTGGTCTAGTTTGCGTGCCAACGAGCCTAAACATTAGCCTGTGAGTGACTGATGACACACGTGACAAGATACCATAAGCCGGAAATGTTACATACTGACCCTAATGCTGTCTAGCTGGTATGGCTTGGTTTTGTTATGTTTTAGGCATTCAAGACAGAAACAAAGTTAACTGTTTATATTCTTGTGCCTGTTAGACAATTACAAGTCAAACAGTGTGGTTGTAAAGCATTAGCACCGGTTTTCATTGGCAAAATTTTGTACTAACAGCACTTTTGTACTGTTACACGAACCTAAGTTATAAAAGATAGAAAAGAAAAATGGCAGAATTACAAATTTAAAGCTTTTTTTTATTATTTTCTAAAAACCAACAAGGGGGGTGGGGGGGTATTAACCAACAGGGGTGTATTCAGTAACAGGGGTGTATCACCAAAGGGGGTGATTACATAAAAGGGGGTTTATAAACCCAAAAGGGGGGGTATTGGGGGGAAAACCCAAATTAATAAAAAGGGGGTGAATTACACAAAGGGGGTGAAATTTCTAAAAGGGGTTTATTCACCAACGGGGGGGTTTTTTTTGGGGGGAATACAGTGGGGGGTATTACCCAAAAAGGGGTGTATTAAGTAACAGGGGGGGGTATTACAGTAAAGGGGGCCCCGGGGGGTTTTACACCAAAAAGGGGGGTTTTTAAAACCCAAAAGGGGTGTTTTCAAAAAACAGGGGGTGTTTTAAAACAGGGGGTGATTACCCAACAGGGGGTGTATTAACAACGGGGGTGATTTTCCCAACGGGTGTTTTACCCAAAGGGGGGTATTACACAAAAGGGGGTGATTTCAAAAAAGGGGGATAAATTCAAAAAGGGGGTAAATTCAAAACAGGGGGTAAATTTAAACCCAAAAGGGGGTTTTTTACAAAAATGGGGGTTTTTAAAACCCCCCGGGGGGTATTACAAAACAGGGGGGGATTACAAACAGGGGGTATTTTCACCAAGGGGGGTATTACAAACGGGGGGGATTTAAAAAGGGGGGGGGTATTACACCAACGGGGGGTATTACAGTGGGAGGGGGGGTTTTTTACCCCAAAAAAAGGGGGGTATGTAACAGGAGTGTTTACGTAAAATGGGGTTTAAAACAAATTGGGGGATTACCCAAAGGGGGGTATTCAAACAGGGGGTTATTACACCAACAGGGGGTTTTACAACAACAAAGGGGGGGTTATTACAAAAAACAGGGGTGATTTTTCAACAGGGGGTGATTCACCCAACAGGGGGGTGTTACCAAAAGGGGGGGTATTACACAACGGGGGGGATTACCACAAAAGGGGGGGGATTACAGTAAAAGGGGGTGATTTCAGTAAAAGGGGGTGATTACCCCCAAAAGGGGGTGTATTTCAGAAAAAAAGGGGGGAAAATTTCGTACAGGGGTAAATTTCGT